>JASANF010017277.1:0-114321 GCA_030248245.1 Trissonchulus sp. WLG1_4
GCGCTTTGGCGGAATAAATGACGCCGTGAGCAACTTTCAGGTCAAAGGCAAGTTTGCTCCAGATGGAATCTGCGGAGCTCTTTAGCCGTTGTCCGTCTAGCAAGTGGGCTACCCATCCGTTAATTTCTGAAGCCAGGACATCATGAGCAAGACGAGGCTTTCCTCCTGGAGGCATGGTTTGCTGTAAAATCGTAGCGTAGTTATGTAAAAATGCAGTCAACAAAAGCTCAATTGTAACTCATAGACAAGTGTATATATACATACATAAAATGCAACTGAGAATTAATGCATAAAATCTGTATAAAAGCACACTATATACTGCGTATTATATACATTCTATGTATATATGTATATATTGAGTTGTGCGTAATTCACCACAAGACGTATTAATTAATCCAATATCAAGCCAATAATAAATAAATTAATCCAAGAAGAATTGTGAAAAGCGTATAACTATGCCATTGCCCCACCACACCTGAACGTCATTAAATCAGGCATGACAAGGCAGTAGCAGAGATACTACACGAGATTCATTTTAGCTTCAACCTAAAACATAAATTGTTTAATAATGAAAAATATATATACTTCTTATAGGATTCTAAAAATGGCAGACAGTCCTATTAAGGATGGATTTCGAAAAGATCCATAGTGAAAATGAAGTTACGAACGCATTTCATCCTATAAAAAAATTAATTAAGTGACAAAACCATATCGGTAAGAATACAAGTAGGGACGGTTGTGTGGTAGAATAAAAACTTGATAAAAAAAACTTTAAAAAAAGTTTAAGGTCAAGATCAAAACGTCATAAGAAGAATTAAAGTTTGAAAAATTGTAAAATGGAACGGAAGAGATAGTTGGATGGTTCAATGAGAGAATAAGTGATGATTGAATACTCGCAAAAAAATCCAGAAATCGAATGGATGGTTTCATATATACTATTGCCGATTTGTAAAAATTTACAAAAATTGTGAACGCATTTGTACGCTTTTTCTGTTGGATGGCTTACGGACATTTCTTTATATACATGGTCAAAGAGGACCTGAAAATTAATATTCTTACTAAACTTCCGATTCAGATTTTATTCAAACGTCAGCTAAGATCTTTTTGGCCAGTTTCATCGAACACTCGGGTTTATAAATTTTGTTCGCAAAAGATATGATATCATTTGTTGAAAAATGCGCACAAAATGTGTACACGTTAACCTGTATTTTATGTAATAGCTGTAAAAAATATCTAGAGTATAATTATTAATCTAATAGTTTAGACTAAAATTACAAAAAAATTAGGTGTCCAAAAACCATCTTTAGATAGCTCAATTCCTAATAGTTTCAAGTTTTTAGAACATTAGAACACCTGAAAATTTCTAATTTTCCCACTCTTGGCTTAAACATTTTTTGCAAACGTTTTTAGATTTTATTTAAAGTTTTTTATTTAAAATTTACACACACCAGTAATCAGTACAACTGCAAAAATTTAAAAAAATAACTTGGCCTCTATAAAATTCGAAGTCAAAAATTTTATGAATACATTAAGATTTAGGGTGGATTTCACAAAGGTGGTTTAACTAAACCATGGTTTTACGTACGTTTTTATATGATTTGCACTTAATTTCATTACGAAATAACGCCTGATTCGTTACGAATTTCGTCGATTTTTTAAAACCATGGTTTTAGCGCAGTTGAAATTTAAAACCTGTGGCACAGCAGGTCTCTGTTTTGCTGAAATTCCAGCTAAGCTAAAACCATGGTTTAAGAAAATCTAGGGAATTCGTAACGAATCAGGCTATATTTCGTAACGAAATTATGTGCAAATCATATAAAAACGTACGTAAAACCATGGTTTAGTTGAACCACCTTTGTGAAATCCATCCTTAGAGTTTTAGATTTAGGCTCTTGTAAAATCAGGTAGGCTACTAAAATAGTGACAACCATAGCATGTTTACATCTTATAAATGAGCACGGGGTAAAGATCAGCAAGCTTAAGCTTAGGCTCAGTCAGGCGTATACGAATAAAACGAGTTCACAACCCTTAACTTTAGTTTTCTTGGTGATCGGATTTGCTTTCACCAGAGGTGGACGACCGAATACAAGACGACAAACGAATTGAAAAATCAACAAAATTTTCGTTAAGCCTAAGCCAGACCACGTTTATTTAAATTCACACTCAAACTTCCAATTGAAATTTCTTTTTTTAAGAACCAGTTTACACACAAACAAAACTATTGTGTTAAAGCACAAATTCAGAAGAAAATTATAAAAGAGAAATAAAAGCGGCACAAATTAGTGGGGCTGTCACCATTGAAAATTTGCAAGCTGACAGCCCCATTTTTCAAGTTCGATTCTGTCAAAAACTGTTGAGATTGGGTGAAATATTTTTGTGGCACAAATTGGCACAAATTTAAAGGGAATTTGTGCCGAAGTTTCAGAATTTGTGCCGAAAGTGGGGCTGTCAGATTGAGTGACCCTTACTGAATCACTTAAATGAAGTGTAAAGAATGTTTAAAAATTTTTAGAACCAAGTCGAACACACTTTAACTCTTTTTGAAAAGTTGCCAGTCACCAGAAGCTTCCAATTTTTGGCTTATTTTTAAAAAAAAACAAAAAACTTATATAGACCGCATCAGTTGAAAATTTTAAAAAAAGTGAGAGAAATACCCGGGATTTTGATATTTAAATTGCTGTGCCAAATTTTTGTGTTCAGGTATCATTCGTAACCGAGTACTGTGGGTGCAAAGTTTGCACTGAAATTGCAAAAACCTAAAAATGAAACTACCACCTTGAGTGGGCTGCAATCAATCTCACCACTGTCGAGGATAATGACAACGTGAGTATGAGCAGCGGATTTCCGGAAATCTTGCTAAAAAAGCATGAAAAATAGGATCAAGTGCAGTTTGGGGGGAAAATAATAGACTTGTTTCTTGGAGTAGAGTACCTCAAGGTAGGCATTTTTTGTAATAGAACCCCTATCCACAAATTTGTATTTTCCGAGCTACATGTATGACTACTACTACTGTATGACCTTTTAAAAATTTCATTTTCAGTGTTTTTGGAAGTGAAGTGAACGTACGTAGGTCAAAATTCGAAGCCAAAAATGGCTATAATTTTTGTTTTTGGATAGTTTTGAGTGCGTTATGATGTTTTAAAGCATCGTCTAGGCTTAGTTGGCTGGATTCTCTAGGGTAAGCTGGCAGGCACTGCTCTGAAAATTTCTATTTTTTTGTTGCCTAAGCCTAAGCCTGATTACTAAGCCTAAGCCTAAGCCTAAATCAGGTCAAGTTTGAATTTGGTCAAAAATTGGACGTTTCTGCCGAATTTGGCCAATTTTTCAGCAGGAACCCTAACAAAGAGTCTTTGTTTGGTTCTAAAAAATTGCAAACATTATTCCAACTCCATTTAGACGTTTTGAACGGAGAAAACACAAGTATTTTAAAAAAAATGCAAAAACGTGTTGGGACGATATAAGGGATTGGGAATCCCACCGGGAACTGAAACTGAAACAGATCCACAATTCAGGTGGTGAATGATATTTTCTGATTCAAAGTAGACATACAATATGTACAATGTAAATAAATCTTAACAATTTTTATTCAACAAATGGGGGTAATTTACGCGCACATCAACTCGCATTTTTTAGAAACAAGTTGTTTTCGGGTGGTTGGCTGAATATCAAACTTGCGCAAACTGCTGTTTGGGTATCGGTGTGAAACTGTGAAGCCCTTGGTGGCACTCCTGAAAATGTGGGTTTTGGCGATTATTTCGAAAAACGTGAAAAAATAAACATGCATCATAAAAAAAAAAGTTGATCAAAAGTGAAATTCCTTCAATTTGATGTACAAATTACAGAAGAAAAATTTTGAAACATTTTGAAGAAGACTTCGTCAAGAAAAAGTAGATTTTCATGGCAAACGCCTTGACAAGCTAGTGAATTTACATGTATGTAATGAATTTGAAAGGCTGAAAAACATTAGCAGTTGTGAATTGACTTAAACGTAATTAAAAAGTTTTGGGGGTTTTATTAAGTGGTGGTAAAATTTTTTGCGAACTAAAGAAATACTTTCTGCAGGAGACAGAAATATAGTGCGTGTTAAGACATAATGAAAAATTTTTGGCTTGCTATTTTGAAAAAATTGGCTCTACGAAAAAAAATTAAAATCTGGCAGAAAAAGGTAGCCATGTATTTTTTGAGTGGTCGCAAAATTTGATTTTTAGCAAATCAGATTGTATGTATCAAAAATTTAGCCAAATTTATGTTTTTTTCAAAATCTCTATTCTAGCGTTTTTTGATATATCAAATCATATTCATCAAAAATGACATTTTGCGACTGCTCTTTTATGTTTAGGAGTAGCAAAATGAGCTATTGATTGTGCAACAGCTACTTACTTGCTTGGAAATAAATCGCAAGTCCTCCACTCACGTTCGGTCTATAGTGAATGCCAATTGGAATCAATCAACTTCATTTTTTTGTATTTTGGCAGACTCTTTACACCAGCTTGGCATTCGTGAATCTAAAATTGGCTCCAACCGGCCGTTTTTTAAAAAGTCACATTTCAGAAGCGTCACCTCAAGGTGGTACTCCTGAAATGTGGATTTTGGCCATTATTTCGAAAAAGGAATGAAAAAAGAACCATATATCCCAAGAACAAAAGTTGTTCAGAAAGTAAATTTCCTTTTATTTGATGTGAGCCATATTACATGAAAAAAGTTTCCAAAATTTTTTAGCTTTTTCCTGGTAAAAAAATAGATTTTCAATTGAAATAGTGCTTGACAAGCCAGCGGATTTTACACGTAACGTTGATTTTGGAAAATTGAAAAATACTAGTAGCTGTGTTTTACTTGAACATACATTAAAATTTTTGGTCTGTTTCTGAGTGCGGTGTATATTTTTTGTAAAATAAAGCTATATTTCTCTGCATGATGCTGAAATAAAGTGCGTGTGAATACAAAACTAATTTCGGCTTGCGATTTTGAAAAATTTGGCTCAACAAAAAAACGTACAAATATTTGGCGCGTCAATCCGCCTCGTTGTCTTCGAGCGGTCGCAAAATTGATTTTGAGCAATTCGAAAGTATTTGAGAAATTTAGTTAAATTTACCTTTTTCGAAGATCTGGATTTTGCTGTGTTTCAATATATCAATCGTATTCATCAAAATAAGATTTTGCGACCCCTCCATCACTTTATGGCAAGCAAAATGAGCTATTGGTTGTGCAACAGCTATCATACTCTGTAGAGAAATCGCAAGCCGAAATTCCATTCACGTTTGGTCTACAGTGAATGCTAATTAGCATCAATAGACTTCATATCTTGTGTTTGGGTGCACTTTTACACCAGCATTATATTGTGCATCTAAAAGTAGTCGGGGACTTGAGGTTTTGTGAAGAGCTGGTAATATTTCAGAAGCGCTACCTTAAGGTGGTACTAACGAATGTGCAGTGTTTTTCAACAGGATGGTATTCAATACATAACTAACATAAGAGCACATTCTTTATACCGTTCGAAAGCGCTACTTTTTTTCTATATTTACGCAAAGTTTCATTGCACAACTATAAATATGATTTGTATGGCACGTGTTAAAAGTGGACCAATTTGGCTTTTTGGAGCACTTTTCAAATCTGGCCACTTTTTGAAGAGTTTAAGCAATAAAAACATGCAAAAAAATGGCATAAATATTTAAAAATAAATTATCAAGACCCAAAATGCACGATTTTATGATTCGTCAATTATTAAACGAAATATATGCTTTCAAGAAAATCAAAAGTGTCTATTCACACGCAACTTTCAGGTTCTATATCTACGCAAAAACAAAAGCAAATTAAAAAATTTTCATTTCTAGTTCTAGAAAATTTGCAAAAGTTTATTCATGTTCATTTTTGTGTTTATGCGTTTTGCATGCGCTTAGAAAAGTGGCCAGAACTGTTAAATTTCTATTCTCCTGTTGTGTAGTTTGGCTTGTTGGCTTGGCTTGCTCCTAAAAAATTTTCACATGATCCCGCTAACTTCATTCGTCATTATAAGAATACAAATTAATTCATTGCTGTTTTTATTCTCGAGAAAATGTCGTTTGAATCAACTAAATTTTTTCAAAAGTTTAAAAAAACTGCACATTCGTTAGTACCACCTTAAGGTGGCGCTCCTGAAATGTGACTTTTCAAAAAACGGCAGTTTGGGGCCAATTTTAGATACACAATGGCAAGCTGGTGTAAAAGTATGCCTACATACAAAAAATGAAGTTGATTGATACAAATTAGCATTCACTGTGACTGTAGACCAAACGTGAGTGGAACTTCGGCTTGCGATTTCTCTTCGAAAGTAAATAGCTGTTGCACAATCAATAGCTCATTTTGCTCGCCTCAACGTGGTCGAGCGGTCGCAAAAAGTCATTTTTGATGAATATGATTGATATATCGAAAAACACTAAAATCGCTGATTTTCGAAAAACAAATTTGGGTAAATTTAGATACTATCGATTTGCCAAAAATCAATTCTTGCGACCGCTCGAAGATGACAAGGTGCATCTATGTGCCAAATATTAACTTTTTTCGTTGAGCCAATTTTTTTAAAATCGCAAGCCGAAGTTCCCTCTCCACGTTTGGTCTACAGTCACAGTGAATGCTAATTTGTATCAATCAACTTCATTTTGTATGTAGGCATACTTTTACACCAGCTTGCCATTGTGTATCTAAAATTGGCCCCAAACTGCCGTTTTTTGAAAAGTCACATTTCAGGAGCGCCACCTTAAGGTGGTACTAACGAAAGTGCAGTTTTTTTAAACTTTTGAAAAAATTTAGTTGATTCAAACGACATTTTCTCGAGAATAAAAACAGCAATGAATTAATTTGTATTCTTATAATGACGAATGAAGTTAGCGGGATCATGTGAAAATTTTTTAGGAGTAAGCCAAGCCAACAAGCCAAACTACACAACAGGAGAATAGAAATTTAACAGTTCTGGCCACTTTTCTAAGCGCATGCAAAACGCATAAACACAAAAATGAACATGAATAAACTTTTGCAAATTTTCTAGAATCGAAATGAAAATTTTTTAATTTGCTTTTGTTTTTGCGTAGATATAGAACCTGAAAGTTGCGTGTGAATAGACACTTTTGACTTTGAAAGCATATATTTCGTTTAATAATTGACGAATCATAAAATCGTGCATTTTGGGTCTTGATAATTTATTTTTAAATATTTATGCCATTTTTTGCATGTTTTTATTGCTTAAACTCTTCAAACAGTGGCCAGATTTGAAAGTGCTCAAGAAAGCCAAATTGGTCCACTTTTAACACGTGCCATACAAATCATATTTATAGTTGTGCAATGAAGCTTTGCGTAAATATAGAAGAAAAGTAGCGCTTTCGAACGGTATAAAGAATGTGCTCTTATGTTAATTATTTATTGAATACCATCCTGTTGAAAAACACTGCACATTCGTTAGTACCACCTTAAGGGGGCGCTCCGGGAATCAAGGATTTGGGCCGTATTTTTCAAAAACAGCCAAAATGACCTATCATTGTTGAAGGAAAGTTGCCCAAAATACTATTTCTGATGTTTTGACGTGCATATCTCCATAGCAAAAAATTTGGAAAAAATTGGACAATTTACTGGTTTTATTCGACTTTTACACAAATTCAGAAAGTAAGCCAGTGCATCAACGCTTTTTGAGGTTTTCCAAACAGACGATACGTAGATTTTATTAGTCGTAATGAAAAATTAAAACAATTTTATTGCGTTCTGTGCAAAAAAATCGCACAACGAACCATTTTCAGAAGCAGCAGACTCAAATATAGGCTGTGTGTATACAAAACCAATTTTTCGGCATTCGATTATAAAATGCTGGAAAGATATTTTTCTACAAAATTTTGCACAATTATAGCCCTAGGCTCTGCGCAGTTGAACAATTTTTTAGTTTTTTAAAATAAAGCTTAAAAAATTTTTTATATGAATTTTATTGCTCAGAGTTCGACTTCGAAAACACAATGACATTTTTTATCCAAACCGGACATAAATGTTAAAAACCAAAATAATGTTCAACTAGAGAAGCACATAAGATACATTTTGGTATATAAAGTGTGACTATACGCAAAGTATAAGCAGAGTTATCGTTTGCCGAAAATTCACTCACGTTTGGTGCTCTGGGAGTCACGTGACATGATCACGTGATTTGCAAATTTGCCTCCAGTGTTCTTTTGTGCCATACTACATATATGTATAGTAAAGTTTGACATTTGCCAACTTTTTTGCCAATTTTCGATGTAGCCCCCGATTCCCGGAGCGCCCCCTTAACGGTGATATATTTTTGACATGATGATTAGTACTGACACCATGTGTGCAGGGAAGGTTGACATTAAAGGTTAAGGCCGATTCACACGCTGCGATTTTACTGCGATTTTGCCGCTGCGTTTTCGCCGCTGCGGCAAAACGCACTGTCTCGAACAGACTCAGCGATTTCCATGCGGAATGAATGCGTCTTGATTTCTCCGCAGCGTTTTAAACGCCAGGCTGCAATTCGGCCTGCGATTTCAGTGCGTTTTGACGCTGCGGACATGTTGGTTTCAACAATATCAGCGAAGCTGTTTTTTTTTTTAAAAAAAAAAAAGAGCAGCAAAATAGTTTGCGAGACGCAATGTTTGTTCAGACGCTGCGTTTTGTGTGCGACACCCTGCGTCATGCGTTTTGCGTCAAAATCGCAGCGGCAAAAACGCACCGTGTGAATCGGCCTTTAGATTAGGCTAGTCGGTTACAAAATAAGCAGCATAGTGTTTGAAAGTTTGGTTTGAGTTTATATTTTGCTTTGCATTAGGATTAAAATAAATTCAGGTAGGCGAAAATGTTTTTTATTTGTTTTCAACTGTTAACTTGTGACTGAATCACAGACGTTATAGTTTTTTTTAAATTATGATAGTTTAGGAATGCTCAAGGAGGCTGCCTGTAAATATAAAAAATTTTGATTCTCCGATTTGGTTTAAATTTTCACATCGTGTAGAAACCGTGGAGGCGAATCGCAGATGTAAAAGACTGGAAAGAACTCTAGTCAATTTTTCGCTAGAAGTCTCCGAAAATTGCAACTTACGTCTGTATGATAAGCGACACACCACAGGTTTCCTGGCCATAATCCGTGCATTTGACTGAAATTTGTGGTAATAGTTACATCTTATATCTTTTAATAGCTTATTGTCATATCTCAAGCGAAACTATGGTTCACTTTTTCGAATTTTTGCTCATGGCCGGAGCAGCAAAGCTGACGTAAAATCACTGCAGTTTTGCTAACTCAAAAAACTGCCTTTTTCGGATCTTTTGCCATTAATTTCACTTTTGAATCCGAGCTATACGATTTTGAGCTTACATTTAGGCTTGTACTGTGCCAAGTTGCAGCCCAATCGGCTGTAAGTGGTCTGCGCCAGGAGTTTACACTCACCGTTCAGAAATTCACTGTTCAGAAAGTAAAATTTTTAAACAACTATTTTATATGTGAGTCAAAAAAAAAGTTTCTTAAAAATAAATTAGCTTTCTTTAGATGTGCATTGAGTAAGTTACTACATTACATGAGTTTTTATTGAGTCGAAATCATGTACCGAGAAATATGGCTTTTATTCATTTTTAAAGCAGTTTTTTGTAGCTACGGACTAAGGAGTATAAGCAACTTTTTGTAGAGTCGTCTCTGTGGCCAAACCTTATAAACAAAATAAGTTGAGCAACTTCGGCAAAAGTATGCTATTTTTCAAATGCGTTTTTAGAAATTTAAATTTTGAACGCTCTTTTTATGAAACCATCGCATGTGTAACAGAGATTGAACCGGGTCACCAAAACGTTACCCGCTGTCACGGTTTTAACTTGATTGCTTCTTAGTCAACATATATAAATTAAATTAAATTAGATTATACAACTGATGTACTAACATCATGTCAAAAATATATCACCTTTAAGGGGCTACACGCCGATACCCAAGCAGCAGTTTGCTCAAGTTCGATATTCCGCCAACCATCTGAAAACAACTTTTTTGTAAAAAATGTTAATTTATCTGCGCTAAATTACCCCCAATTGGTTGACTAAAGTTGTTAAGATATATTTATATTTACTTTGAATCAGAATATTATTCACCACCTAATTGTGGATCTGTTTCAGTTTCCGTTCCCGGTTGGATTCCCAATCCCTTATATCGTCCCAACACGTTTTTGCAATTTTTTTAAAATACCCGTGTTCTTTCCGTTCAAAACGTGCCTAAATGGAAATTTTAATAATGTTTGCAATTTTTTAGAATCAAAACGAAGACTCTTTGACAGGGTTCCTGCTGAAAAATTGTCCAAATTCGCCAGAAACGTCCAATTTTTGACCAAATTCAAACTTGACCTATTTAGGCTTGGGCTTAGGCTTTGTATGGGGCTTAGACTTAGGCTTAGTAATCAGGCTTAGGCTTAGGCAACAAAAAATAGAAATTTTCAGAGAAAATCCTGCCAGCTTATCCTAGAGAATCCAGCCAACTAAGCCTAGACGATGCCTTAAAACATCATAACGCACTCAAAACTATCCAAAAAGAAAAATTATAGCCATTTTTTGGCTTCGAACTTTGACCTACGTACGTTCACTTCACTTCCAAAAACACTGAAAATGAAATTTTCAAAAGGTCATAGCTCGGAAAATACAAATTTGTGCATAGGGGTTCTATTACAAAAAATGCCTCCCTTGAGGTGCTCTACTCCAAAAAATATGTCTACTATTTCCCCCCCAACTGCACTTGATCCCATTTTCTATGCTTTTTTAGCATAATTTCCGCTGCTCATACTCACGTTGTCATTAGCCTCGACAATGGTGAGATTGATTGCAGCCCAATTAAGGTGGTAGTTTCATTTTTGAGATTTTTGCAATTTCAGTGCAAACATTGCACCCACAGTACTCGGTTACGAATGATACCTGAACACGAAAATTTGGCACAGCTGGCACAGCAATTTAAAGATCAAAATCCCCGGGCATATTTCTCACTTTTTTAAAAAACGGCGGCGGTCTATATAAGTATTTTTGTTTTTTTAAAATAAGCCAAAAATTGAAAAAAAAAAAGACTTGGTTCTAAAAATGTTTAAACATTATTTACACTTCATTTAAGTGATTTACCTAGGAACGGCAAAAATACGAGTTTCTAAAATTTTTGCGAAAACGAGCCACACAAAAGGCTCTTCGTGTTAAATACAGTTGGGGAGGGGGAATAGTGGACCTATATTGGCCGAATGTCGAAGCCCCGACTGGTTAAGTCGGGACCAATAAGCATTCGGTTTGGGTCGCCCAACAAAATCCCCATTGGCCTAAATTGGCTAAAATGTTGACTCAGATTTCGAGCCAATAAGCATCAGGCTAGTGTGTCCCCCTAAACCACCATTGGCCCAAATTTGTGTTCCAATTGGCTGAAATGGCCATTTCGAGTTAGCAAATCAGCATTAGGATGAGTTTACCAATCTGAACCGCCATTGGCTCAAATTCAGAATTCCGATTGACTAAAACGACGACTTCGCCTATTTTTTTGGGTATACCCTCTATTGGGGGGGTCCCCACCACGTTTGAGGGTATACTCTGATTTGTGGGGGTGTCCCCCACGTTTGAAACCTATGGCCTGGTTTGTTGGGGGCTCCCCCCTCAGTTGAGGGTACATATTCGTTTGTGGGGGGGTCGCCCCACCACAGTTTCGGCCTTTTTGGCGAGATAATGGTCGTAGCATGTCCGCGGCAGCCAAGCTGGGGTCCGGAGGAGTGGCATATTCTTCTTATTATGTAGTCTTGATAAAACTAGCAAAAATGGCTATGTCCTTCTACATTTGGGCATTGCAGTCTTTACACTGGTTACAAAACAAACATAGCTTTATTTGCAAAAAATAAAACTGTAGATAAAAACGATAAGGAACTCACGCCATCCAGAACTTGTCGGTGTAATAGCTCCTCAGATGAGGAAATATAGTTCCGGACTTTTGGGACGATATAAGGGATTGGGAATCCCACCGGGAACGGACACTGATCCACAATTAGGTGGTGATTCCACAAAAAGTCTTGCCTCGTTCAACACTCCGGCAATCACAGCCGCCTGTCCGGGATCTTCACGTTGTCTACCACAGTTTTTCACACGGCTCCAGCAGCTGCCCATGGTGCTATAACAAAAAGGATACACAAAAATACAGTCAATTCAAGTGCGGATTCAGCCCCAATTTTTGGCAGGTGGGAGTACGCGGAAAGACTTCTAGAAAGATTTACACTAAATTATTTAACCACTGCATCAAAGATCTACAGCGGTGGTCTGAAATATCAGTGGGATACAAGTGGTCACACTCTCTGGATCTGTGACTGGGTAACGGTTACTGGTTAGACATCTGACTTATCTAGACTTATTAGACTGAGTCGCGTCGCGTTATCAAAACACAGTCGACTGCGGTTTTTCGGGTCATTTATTGAGTTCAGTGCTACCTCAGCGCCCGAAAGGTCTATCTAGGGATATTTAGATCCCAAGGGTATATTTTCGTTTGTGGGGGGGTGGTTTGTGGGTTACAAAACAAACATAGCTTTATTTGCAAAAAATAAAACTGTAGATGACAATAAGGAACTCACGCCATCCAGAACTTCTCGGTGTAATAGCTCCTCAGATGCGGAAATATAGTTCCGGACTCTTGGGACGATATAAGGGATTGGGAATCCCCCCGGGAACGGACACTAATCCACAATTAGGTGGTGAATAATATTCTGATTCAAAGTAGACATAAATATATCTTAACAATTTTACATTTTACATTTAAACAACACTATGCTGCTTATTTTGTAACCGACTAGCCTAATGGAACCTTTAATGTCAACCTTCCCTGCACACATGGTGTCAGTATGGAGGGGACTTGTCCCGGGTCTTATGGATGTTAGTACCGATTTTAATGTGGGATGGTGCCACATTCATGCAAAAAGCACCTTTTTTCCGTGACCAAACTGAGCTAATTTTCTTGCCTCCCCAGAACCATCCCATGGCAGCACGTCTTACAGCAAGAAACAAAAAGAACAATAAAACAAAGACAAAAAGTCTTGTCTCGTTCAACACTCCGGCGATCACAGCCGCCAGTCCGGGATCTTCACGTTGTCTACCACAGTTTTTCACACGGCTCCAGCAGCTGCCCATGGTGCTATAACAAAAAGGATGCACAAAAATACAGTCAATACAAGTGCGGATTCAGCCCCAATTTTTGGCAGGTGGGAGTACGCGGAAAGACTTCTAGAAAGATTTACACTAAATTATTTAACCACTGCATCAAAGATCTACAGCGGTGGTCTGAAATATCAGTGGGATACAAGTGGTCACACTCTCTGGATCTGTGACTGGGTAATGGTTACTGGTTAGACATCTGACTTATCTAGACTTATTAGACTGAGTCCCGTCGCGTTATCAAAACTCAGTCGACTGCGGTTTTTCGGGTCATTTATTGAGTTCAGTGCTACCTCAGCGCCCAAAAGGTCTATTTAGGGATATTTAGATCCCAAGGGTATATTTTCGTTCGTGGGGGGGGGGTCGCCCCCACAGTTGAGGGGGGACCCCCCACAGTTTCGGCCTTTTTTCGAGATAATGGTCGCAGCATGTCCGCGGCAGCCAAGCTGGGGTCCGGAGGAGTGGCATACTCTTCTTATTATGTAGTCTTGATAAAACTAGCAAAAATGGCTATGTCCTTTTACATTTTGGCATTGCAGTCTTTACACTGGTTACAATACAAACATAGCTTTATTTGCAAAAAATAAAACTGTAGATAACAACGATAAGGAACTCACGCCAACCAAAACTTCTCGGTGTAATAGCTCCTCAGATGCGGAAATATAGTCCCGGACACTTGGGACAATATAAGGGATTGGGAATCCCACCGGGAACGGACACTGATCCACAATAAGGTGGTGAATAAAATTATGATTCAAAGTAGACATAAATATATCTTAACAGTTTTACATTTTACATTTACATTTAAACAACACTATGCTGCTTATTTTGTAACCGACTAGCCTAATGGAACCTTTAATGTCAACCTTCCCTGCAGACATGGTGTCAGTATGGAGGGGACTTGTCCCGGGTCTTATGGGTGTTACTACCGATTTTAATGTGGGATAGTGCCACATTCATGCAAAAAGCACCTTTTCCCCGTGCCCAAACTGAGATAATTTTCTTTTTGGGTGCTGAGGTAGCACTGAACTCAATAAATGACCCGAAAAACCGCAATCGACTGAGTTTTGATAACGCGACGAGACTCAGTCTAATAAGTCTAGATAAGTCAGATGTCTAACCAGTAAGCATTACCCAGCAACAGATCCAGAGAGTGTGACTACTTGTATCCCACTGATATTTCAGACCACCGCTGTAGATCTTTGGTGCAGTGGTTAAATAATTTAGTGTAAATCTTTCTAGAAGTCTTTCCGCGTACTCCCACCTGCAAAAATCGGGGCTGGATCCGCACTTGAATTGACTGTATTTTTGTGTATCCTTTTTGTTATAGCACCATGGGCAGCTGCTGGAGCCGTGTGAAAAACTGTGGTAGACAACGTGAAGATCCCGGACCGGCGGCTGTGATCGCCGGAGTGTTGAACGAGGCAAGACTATTTGTCTTTGTATTATTGATCTTTTTGTTTCTTGCTGTAAGACGTGCTGCCATGGGATGGTTCTGGGGAGGCAAGAAAATTACCTCAGTTTGGGCAAGGGGAAAAGTTGCTTTTTGAGGGTCACCGTCCCACATTAAAATCGGTACTAACACCCATAAGACCTGTAACAAGTCCCCTCCATACTGACACCATGTGTGCAGGGAAGGTTGACATTATTATTATTATTATTATTATTATTATTATTACAAGTCTAGTGCGTCTAGTTTAGACTAGTTAGACTAATAGTATTTATCTTAGTTTAGTCTATTTCATGTTACATTATTTAAAGATGAACAAAAAAATTTTAAATTTTTTGCCTAAATTCAATTGTTTTGGGATTTGATCACCCATGGTGTGATCTGTATAATTAGCCCCTTTTAGGAAAAGTTTTCAGGGGCCATAACTTTTGATACGGTAATGCTACAATTATAATTTTAACGTCATTTGGAAGGAAATTGTTAGAGCTTTCAAATGATGGGTCACATGACCCTGTGACGTGACGTTTAGCGTACGTCGAAATGTAGAAAGTGAAATTTTGACTTACTTTCAGGACGTTGCGCCATCATATGATATGTCATCTGAAAGCGCTAAAAATTGTCTTTCTAATGACGTAATTTTCATCTTTCTACGATGTTCCTAGCCTAAGCTGTGGCCATTTTTGTGGTTAACCTCCAGAAATAACTGACTACAAAAATGGCCTGTCGCGGAGGAATCTGCGGAGGAAAAATAACTCCATTTTACGCCCTTTTAAAGTCAAAGGCACAGCTTAGCGGTTTAGTATGAAGCATTAACGCTTCTTTTAGACACTTTGATGAAACAGACTGGAAGTACAGAGTTTTCTGTAATAACGTTTAAACGTTGCTTGTAGCAACAGACAAATAACTCCGATTTACGTTGCGTATAACTTTGGAACCAAGCCACTGCACGAGATTCGAAAGTTAAACGTCTTAATAACACACATGGTTCTAACTGATATTTTAATATGGAGTTGATATCTTCATTATCATTATGAATAGGATAGTATAAGTATATTAATTATTATAACAAGTCTAGTGCGTCTAGTTTAGACTAGTTAGACTAATAGTATTTATCTTAGTTTAGTCTATTTCATGCTACATTATTTAAAGATGAACAAAAAATTTTTAAATTTTTTGCCTAAATTCAATTGTTTTGGGATTTGATCACCCATGGTGTGATCTGTACAATTAGCCCCTTTTAGGAAAAGTTTTCAGGGGCCATAACTTTTGATACGGTAATGGTACAATTATAATTTCAACGTCATTTGGAAGGAAATTGTTAGAGCTTTAAAATGATGGGTCATATGACCCTGTGACGTGACGTTTAGCGTACGTCAAAATTTAGAAAGTGAAATTTTGACTTATTTTCAGGACGTTGCGCCATCATGTGATATGTCATCTGAAAGCGCTAAAAATTGTCTTTCTAATGACGTAATTGTCATCTTTCTACGATGTTCCTAGCCTAAGCTGTGGCCATTTTTGTGGTTAACCTCCAGAAATAACTGACTACAAAAATGGCCTGTCGCGGAGGATTCTGCGGAGGAAAAATAACTCAATTTTACGCCCTTTTAAACTCAAAGGCACAGCTTAGCGGTTTAGTATGAAGCATTAACGCTTCTTTTAGACACTTTGATGAAACAGATTGGAAGTAAAGAGTTTTCTGTAATAACGTTTAAACGTTGCTTGTAGCAACAGACAAATAACTCCGATTTACGTTGCGTATAACTTTGGAACCAAGCCACTGCACGAGATTCGAAAGTTAAACGTCTTAATAACACACATGGTTCTAACTGATATTTTAATATGGAGATGATATCTTCATTATCATTATGAATAGGATAGTATAAGTATATTAATTACAAGTCTAGTTGGTCTAGTTTAGACTAGTTCGACAACTTTTTTAAAATTCAGCGCACTTGAACTTTTCCAAGTTTTGCATTCGCAATCGCATGGATGTGCAGACAATGTATGTTTGCATATCGACAATTTGCAACTGCATATTTTTGGCATTTATTCTGCTTTGAACGGCAGGGGGCTTGGGGAACGATCAACTGTTGGTTGCACATATAATTTTAAATTTCACAGAGTAACGTCAAGTTGTAAATGTGGAAAAGAACTGGGGTTTACGTAATAGTTTGAAAATCCTTGCAAATCAGCAATGTGTTGCACAAATTTTACGATGCTTGCCAAAATGGGGGAGGATCGAAAAAGTGGTGAGTCAACTGGGGGGTAGTGGTGGCAACCTAGTTTTTTTCAAAACTAGGTACAGTAAAGTAAAATTTCGCAAAACTAGGTAAACTAGGTATAAGTACCTAGTTTTTACCGAGTTTTGTGAAAAAACTAGGTAGTACTTTGCCAAAACTAGGTAGTACCTAGTTTTTTTTAAATTGACGTTATCATCTATTAACCGTTACTATACAAGTTATCAAATATATTCTGTTCCATTACCTAGTAATTGAAGCTTAAGAGTATGACTATAACCACTTTTCGACTTATTCTTCTCTTTTCTTCAAATTGTCTAGAAAAATTGTCTGAAGGCAAGCAGACGTTTGGCCTAAAAAGTTAGATAGGTAGACCTATAGTAAGTTAAGTAACAGTTCCTAATATTGTCTAGTGTAAGACAAGTATATAATATTGTTTTGTATGTCCGGACCTGATAATTTTTTCCAAAAAATAGTCTCCTTCTCCCGCTAGTCCAGAAAAGAAAATTTACCGAACCTATTGTCATAATTTTGTTACCAATGAAATTTATTTTTCGCCTTCATCTAAAATAACAAACAATACAAATTTTTAAAATAATTTTTAACGATTCCAAATATAAAAACTCGTTCCAGAAACTCCCCCGCATCTTAGGACAAGAGCATCATCATTAAAAAAATTTGAATTTATTTTTTTCAAAAAAATGAATTTTTCCAAATGCCTCTTTTTACCCTTCTTGTACACCTACTCTACAGTTTAATCTCAACTGTTCTTACTGCGTGTTCTAATATTCCGCTGCATTAACCATTCGGCTCAAAAGTCCCACCAAGCGATAAACCGTTTGTTTTGCAGGTGTACTTATAACAGCTCATATACAGTACAATGTCGGCGCTGCAAATCAATCTAATCGCAGCTACCAAAGTCATTTAATGATGGCTAGGTTCTTGCACGTGCAAGATCAATTTGTAGACACTGACAATCATCAGCCAGCCATCAGTTAGATGATTTCGAATCAGAATTTACAGGCGATGCAGCCCGTCAGCAGTAACAACTAAGTTTAAGTTCCAATGCATTTGTTTTTGTTCCTTCTTTGGAAGTAAGGGTCGATTCGTACTTCCGTAGGCCATACGGACAAACGGACGTAGGAAACACAGACAAAGCCTGCTTTGCCCGTTTTTTCAATTCATACTTTCTCGGGCAAACGAACAAAGGTGCGACTCATACTTTTGAGCCGTATGTCCGTTTGTCCGCATGCCCAACAATTTCGGCAGAGTTGAACGAAATTTAACTTGCCGGACATACGGACAAAATGAAATTGTGCCGTTTAGTACGAATGACCGGACATACGTCTGAAGGGCAAAAGGACATACGGCGGAACAAATGAAAGTATGAATTGGACAGCCGTTTTGCCGTTCAGTTTGTCCAGACGTTCGTTTGTCCCAATGTCTGTATGAATCGACCCTGTGTAACAGATACAATTAGCTTGCTATTCTGTTCACTTTACACATCTGTCAGAACTTCTTTCGCCATGTACCTTCGCTGTACGTTAATAGCCTACATAACTTCAAAATGCATGTAAAACTATTGGCGAAAAGTAAAGGGGAAAGACTCAGCTAGCTGTGGTATCACATAGTCCTTCTGGAAATGTGTATTGGCTATTGGGTACAAATGCTATTATTTTTGAAAAGAACCTGACACTAACAAAATGATTAGAGGCTTCAATGAAGATTAGGGACAAATAAGAGTTAAATGTTCGTTGCGCTTACGCATGCAAAAGCTATCCACTGTTGAAAAAATTTTACCTAGTTTACCTAGTTTTGAAAAACTAGGTGGTAGTAAAAATAAAACTAGGTAAAAGTAAAACTAGGTAGCCGAAAATGAAACTAAGTAGTACTTAGTACTTTTACCTAGTTTTAAAAAACTAGGTACTTAAGTAAACTAGGTACTTTTACCTAGTATTGCCACCACTACTGGGGGGTCGATCAACAAAGAGGGGTTGGGGCAGTTGAACGTGAGGCCTGTCGACTCCTCCCCAGTCCCCACAAAAAATTCCAGCATAGTTCTGGTTGCTCGAAGAGTCTTTTAAGAAAACTACATATTTCCGCATGTGAAAGCTACACTGTTTGCTTGTACTCTCAAAAGCCCTTACAGCGGCAAATAGCTCGTATTAATTATATCAAGAGTACAATATATACCTCATTACTATTTTGGCTCATACCACTTTGACGCCTTTATATCAAACTGGTATGTGCCAAAAGGTTATTATTATCAAACCAAATTATAGTTCGAGTTTACAAACAATTTAAACTCAGTTGTTGTGCAAACAATACCAATAAATTATTTGACAATTGTTCTTAGCACATTCTATTGAGTTGTTAAATAGTACAGGCAGTACTGCGGTGTTATGGTTCAGTCTCCGTTCATTGAAAAAACTTACAACTTAAACAGTCCAGTTTTACAGCAAGTTGCTGTTTTATTTTGCACCTCAAAACACGAAAAAATTTTATTTTGTCGCTGAACAGTGCTACTATCACCTTCTATTTGTAGATTTCAATAGTCAGCTTTATATATACTTTAGAATGTTTTATATATGTTTAAATGAACGATTTAGTACTAAACATTACTATCGGATCATTACTATTCAATGAACAATTAGAAACAAATATCTAGTTAACGTCAGGTAAGTATAGTTTCCCCTGCGTCAAATTGCAAACTTTGTCAGTTAGTTATTTGCTTTCTGGCGTGTATGAGGATTCAAACGATAGGTCTCATGGTCATATTTTAATCATTATTGCTTGGTGCCGTTTGGGACACTACCGTTTGGGATTCATAAAATCACGTCAAACGCATCTTAACGTAAAACCTTGCATTCCACATTGGTTATCTCATTATATTATCCACTTCTGAGAAGTATAAACTGACAGCTGTCATTATCACTATTTTTAGTATAGTTCATATAATGTAATTATTATTATTACAAGACTAGTGCGTCTAGTTTAGACTAGGTCAACCAAATCTAGAAGCTGACGTGCGTTATTGTATGACAATAAAAAGTTTTGAAAGTTTTTTCAAATTTTGTTCAAAATTAAATTTCAATATGATTTGATCGCATATGAGGTGATTATAGGTAGTCACTAAAGGGAAAATTTCCAGGAGCCATAACGTTTGTTAGGGTTATGGTATCGGCGTGAAATTTGTTTTATATGCTTGCGCTTGTCAAGAGCTATCAATTGATATGTCACATGATGACGTAAACGGCGACCAATGGTCAGTATAAAAATAATAGTCATACGTGACTGGCCGTTACGTCCGTAAACGTGATGTAAGATATCATCCGAAAGCCCTTTCGATTCTGAGTTGAATGCTGTCAATTTTATGTTTCTACGTCAACGTTGACGAAGTTATAACGATTTCAATTTTTTTAACTTTTGCTCAATACGTTTATGGTGTGAGTAGTTGATGAGAAATTTTTTCGAACGAAATTGTTTTCCAATACGAACTTTTGACGATAACTTATTTCAGGTACCACGTAAAAGGTTCTAGTTTTCAAACTTGGATAGGGCAGAAGACTGGCTTTCATTTGATACCAAAAAAGTTATACGTTAACGCTGACTTATATACAGAAAAACGTCTTTGACCACATACTAATGTTTTTCAGCCACCACGGTTTTGGGAATAACTTTTTTTAGGGTCCACCAAAAATTTTCTAGTTTCCGCAGTTAGATAGTTAAGAAAAGGCGCTTTCAATTGACACTAACCAAACTATAGATTCTGGCTGACATGTTTCCAATAGCGTCAAAATACATTTAAAATATTAATAATACTGGACCACCGCCATGGTTTTGGCCATAATATTTTTCAAGTACCGCGTAAAAAAATTTAGTTTTCGCCGTTGGATACGTAAGGGTTAGAGCTTTTATTTGATACCAAAAAAGCTATAGGTCACCCCTGACTTATATGCCGAAAAACGTCAAAATATTTTGACTAAATATTGCGTCATTTTGACGTACTTTAGGCTATAACTTTATTCAGGTACCGCGTAAAAAGTTCTAGTTTTCACTGTTAGTTTGGGCAGAGAAAGAGCTTTCTCGTGATGCCAAAAACATTAGGGTTATATTTGTATTACTTGTAATTATTAGGATAGTTCATATTGTAACAAGACTAGTGCGTCTAGTTTAGACTAGTTCGACCAAATCTAGATCACGAAGTAAGTTATTGTATGGCAATAAAAAATTTGGAATTTTTTTCAAATTTTGTTCAAAAATAAATTTTAATGCGATTTGATCGCATATGAGGTGATTATAGGTAGTCCACTAAAGGGAAAAATTCCAGGAGCCATAACGTTTGTTAGGGTTATGGTATCGACGTGAAATTTGTTTCATATGCTTGCGCTTGTCAAGAGCTATCAATTGATATGTCGCATGATGACGTAAACGGCGACCAATGGTCAGTATAAAAATAATAGTCATACGTGACTGGCCGTTGCGTCCTTAAACGTTATGTAAGGTATCATCCGAAAGCCCTTTCAATTCTGAGTTGAATGCTGTCAATTTTGTGTTTCTACGTCAAGGTTGACGCAAGTTATAACGATTTCAATTTTTTCGAACTTTGTTCGATACGTTTATGGTGTGAGTAGTCGCGGATGAATTTTTTCTAACAAAATTGTTTTCTAAAAAGAACTTTTGACCATAACTTATTTCAGGTACCACGTAAAAGGTTCTAGTTTTCAAAGTTGGATAGGGCAGAATACTGGCTTTCATTTGATACCAAAAAAGCTATACGTTAACGCTGACTTATATACCGAAAAACGTCTTTGACCACATAATGATGTTTTTCAGTCACCACAGTTTTGGTAATAACTTTTTTTAGGTTCCGCCAAAAATTTTCTAGTTTCCGCAGTTCGATAGTTCGGAACAGGCGCTTTCAATTGACACTAACCAAACTATAAATTCTGGCTTACTTGTTCCCAATAACGTCAAAATACATTTGAATTATTAATAATACTGGACCACTGCCACCGTTTTGGCCATAATTTTTTTTAAGTACCACGTAAAAGGATTTAGTTTTCGCTGTTGGATACCTAAGAGTTAAAGCTTTTATTTGATACCAAAAAAGCTATAGGTCACCGCTGACTTATATGCCGAAAAACGTCAAAACATTTTGACTAAATATTGCGTCATTTTGACGTACTTTAGGCTATAATTTTATTCAGATACCGCGTAAAAAGTTCTAGTTTTCACTGTTAGTTAGGGTAGAAAAAGAGCTTTCAGGTGATACCAAAAACGTTACGATTATATTTGTCTTACTTGCAGAAAACGTCAAAATAGATTGTTATCGTGTTTAGCTGCATAAACGCAAAATGTTTGACGTTTTGGCGCCATAACGTCCGGATAAAAGGTCTTACAGATTTGAAAAGTTCAAATCTAGTACAGAATTTGCTCGTCTACAAGTTGGCGTTTTCAGTATGTTTATATGACTAGTAGAAGTTGAATTATTCTCATTATCATAATTATTAGGATAGTTCATATTGTAACAAGACTAGTGCGTCTAGTTTAGACTAGTTCGACTAGCTCTATAACGTGACGTCAAGCAGTTTTTGACAATAAAATCTTTTTTAAAAAATTTTAGATTTTAGTTCAAAATAGAATTTGACTATTTCACTTTAAATTTGACTAGCGCGTCTAGTTTAGACTAGTTCGACCAAATCTAGATCCTGACGAAGTTATTGTATGGCAATGAAAAATTTTTTTGAGTTTTGACCTTAGCTAAAAAGTCCTAAGCTAAAATTTGAAAAAAACGACCCCCGGCTGGACTTGAACCAGCAACCAGAGGGTTGAAACGCCTCAATGCTAACCACTACACCACGGGGGTTACAGCAGTGGTAAGTTAAAATCCGTTTAAAATATTTTGTTTGTATTATTTAACACAATGGACTGGTTCCAAAAATTAATTTTATTTCCATAAAAAGAATTAAGCTTGGGAGTTAACCGGAAAATGATAAGCGGGTTATGAGCTTTCGTTTGGTATATTTGAAACTGGGTTTGGTGCATTAAAAGCTGGATTATTATATTTATCATTATGCTTAGGATAGTTTATATCCTATTAATTATTACAAGACTAGTGCGTCTAGTTTAGACTAGTTAGACTAGATGTACAACGTGAGGTCAAGCAGTGTTTGACAATAAAATCTTTTTCAAAAAATTTTAAATTTTACTTCAAAATTGAATTTGACAATTTCACTTCAAATTTGACAAGCGCGTCTAGTTTAGACTAGTTAGACTAGTTCTATAACGTGAGGCCAAGCAGTGTTTGACAATAAAATCTTTTTCAAAAAATTTTAAATTTTACTTCAAAATCGAATTTGAATATTTCACTTCAAATTTGACAAGCGCGTCTAGTTTAGACTAGTTCGACCAAATCTAGTACCTGACGTAAGTTAATGTATGACAATGAAAATTGTTTAAAAAATTTTTCAAATTCAGTTAAAAGTTGAATTACAATGCGATTTGATCGCATATGAGGTGATTATAGGTAGTCACTAAAGGGAAAAATTCCAGGAGCCATAACGTTTGTTAGGGTTATGGCATCGACGTGAAATTTGTTTTATATGCTTGCGCTTGTCAAGAGCTATCAATTGATATGTCGCATGATGACGTAAACGGCGACCGATGGTCAGTATAAAAATAATAGTCATACGTGACTGGCCGTTGCGTCCGTAAACGTCATGTGAGGTATCATCCGAAAGCCTCTTCAATTCTGAGTTGAATGCTGTCAATTTTGTGTTTCTACGTCAACGTTGACGAAGTTATAACGATTTCAATTTTTTCGAACTTTGTTCAATACGTTTATGGTGTGAGTAGTAAAGGAGAAATTTTTTCGAACAAAATTCTTTTCTAAAAAGTACTTTTGACCATAACTTATTTCAAATACCACGTAAAAGGTTCTAGTTTTCAAAGTTAGACAGGGCAGAAGACGGACTTTCATTTGATACCAAAAAAGCTATACGTTAACGCTGACTTATATACCGAAAAACGTCTTTGACCAAATAATGATGTTTTTCAGCCCCCACGGTTTTGGGAATAACTTTTTTTAGGGTCCACCAAAAATTTTCTAGTTTCCACAGTTCTATAGTTCAGAAAAGGCGCTTTCAATTGACACTAACCAAACTATAAATTCTGGCTGACATGTTCCCAATAGCGTCAAAATATAAATAATAGCCCAATAGCGTGAAATATTAATAATACTGGACCACCGCCATGGTTTTGGCCGTAATCTTGTTCAAGTACCGCGTAAAAAGATTTAGTTTTCGCCGTTGGATACCTAAGGGTTAGAGCTTTTATTTGATACCAAAAAAACTATAGGTCACCGTTGACTTATATGCCGAAAAACGTCAAAATATTTTGACTAAATATTGCGTCATTTTGACGTACTTTAGGCTGTAACTTTATTCAGGTACCGCGTAAAAAGTTCTAGTTTTCACTGTTAGTTAGGGCAGAGAAAAAGCTTTCTGGTAATACCAAAAAAATTAGGGTTATATTTGTCTTACTTGCGGAAAAACGTCAAAATAGATCGACTTCATGTTTTGCTGCCTAAACGTCAAAAGTTTGGCGTTTTGGCGTCAACTTAAGGATAGTAGGTCTTACAACCTTGAATGTTTCAGATCCAGTGCAGAATATGTAGCTCTACAATTTGGCGTTTTCAGTATGTTTATATGACTGGTAGAAGTTGAATTATTATCATTATCAGAATTATTAGGATAGTTCATATTGTAACAAGTCTAGTGCGTCTAGTTTAGACTAGTCTGACTATATCCCCCATGTGACATCGTTTACTGTTTGATGATAAAAAATGATTTGAAATTTTCTGCATGATTTAGCCTAAAATTGAATTGCTTTGTGATTTGATCACATGTGGGGTGATAAGAGATTAACAGATGGTTACTGAAGGAAGAGTTTGTAGGAGCCATAAGTTTTTTATAGCACTGCGTCACCGATGTGAAACTAGCGTGACATTGGGTTTCTCAACAATTATTAATTGAAAGGTGACATGATAACGAAAAAAGGGACAGCAATCAACATAAATTAATGGGCATTTTTGATTGGATGTTGCCTCGGTAATCGGTAAACGTAAAGATATCATTCGAAAGCGGTTACTGTTATGGGTTGACCTACAGCTACAAACTCTAAAGTTAAAACAGCAAGTAAAAATTGTAAAAAACCGTCAAAACAACTCATAAATTAAATTCTATAAGAAGACGTTAGCCTGGACACTGTTGCCCAATCTTTTTAGTAAAAATTTGCATCATTGTACCAAGAGTACATAATAGTGTCTCAATCTATGTAGAAGAAGAGTGAGACACTCTTCAGCCATTCTTTTAGCGAAGGTAGATACGCTCATCATTTTCAGCCCACATGTTTAAGTTTCACTAAACATGTAGATGGCCAATCAGAAGCGAGCTCGTGCTGCACGTGCTCCAATCAGCACGCAGGCAGACATGTCTTCGGTGGTTGCTATGGTTACGTGACTGCTGCTTGGATCACGCGCATCAGAAGAGGAGCTCGCTTCTGATTGGCCACAAATGTGTTAGGCTTTTATTGTAATGGTCCAAAGAGTTTATGACATGGTGTAGTAAATGTCTTATGTGTATGTTTTATGAAATTAAACATGTGGATTGTGGGCTGAAAATGACGAGTGCATCTTCCTGCACTAGGACACAGTCAAGCTGAAGAGTGTCTCATTCTTTTTTATATAGAGTGAGACACTATTATGTACTCTTGATTGTATTAATTTCGTAGCAATTAATAGACAAACAGACTGCCAGGCATTTTTTTGTTAAATAATCGAGAGAAAAGTAGGTTGAAATCAATACTTTTTGTTTGAAAATGATTTATCTGACATCAAATGTTGGACTAGGTAGAGTGTAGTTTATTAAACATGAGGCTGACGCAACATAACAAATTTTACAATTTAACAGTTACACAAAAAGCATACAATTGTCGCATTTCAATAAGCTGTCACGCTGTCGCATTTCTGCTTTGCGTATCAAGAGTAGATAATAGGCACTTTATAAAAAAAGTAAGACACTCTCCTGCTTGCTTGTATTCTAACGTAGCAGATGCCATCGGCGTTTCAGCCTACCTGTTGACATTTTAACAGCGTTTCAGCGACATTAGTTTAGAAACTCTTGAGATGACAACAGGCAGAAGAGTGTCTTGCTCTATTACGTTATGACCTAAGTACTCTTGTTCGTATTCAGAGGTATTGTTAGTTAGTTAGACCAAACGAGATATTACATATTTATCGTATTATAGCACGTGTTAGTTTGGTAGTTTTCCGCAGACATTAAAGGCAGCAGTTGGGTGGTCCAGTATAAATGTGAAAGCCAAAGGATTGTCGTGGCTGAAACTCCCACAGTCCAATTGGCGGCAATTGTGGTTTCTGTATGTCCCCTGCTGAGAGCGGATTTGTTTAGTGGGAATCCTTCATTCATTGTGCACGGTAACTCTTTAGTATTGTTTTCCATTACACAGTGACACTACGTATTTGTTTTTCGTTTCACAATATTCATGGTCAAATGTGTATATTATCTTTTTCATTGTATTTATTATTTTTTACAAGACTAGTGCGTCTAGTTTAGACTAGGTCGACAACATACATAAATTTCATGGCATTTGAATGTTAATGTTTTTGGATTTTCAAAAAAATTTAGTTAAAATTTACATGTAAAGAGATTTCATCTAACATGGGCTGATTATAGTTAGTCACGAAGGGTCAAGTTTAAAAGACCTCTAGAGGACGATCGGAATGACGTACAAACATGACGCTGACATCAATCGCTTTGATTTAAGGAGCGCTTTCAAATGAGGGGTCACATGACCTTGTCACGTGAGCGTACCCTGAAATATTTATTTCGGGGTAATCTGAGGGGCCATATAGTCATGCGACCCCTCTTTTGAAGGCCCTTTACGCCAGCAATCCAATGATGCTGTTCGTTAGTCTGTCCGAGTTTTTAAATGCCAGTTATGGCGCCTTAAAGGACATGAGGAAAAAGAACACATTTCGTAACTTAGTAATTATGATTTAATTATGACAAAAGTGTTCTATGGTGCGAAAACCTTAAAATCCTCATAACTTTTTTATGGGGGTCGCAGCCACTTGGGAATTTCACCATTCGATCGGTGAGACAATGCGCTTTAAAATGAGGGGTCACATGATCAGCTTACGGCAAGTTGACGTAGTACTGACCTTGGTTCCCGGACAAAGACCGCTGTAACTTGGTTTATGCTGTTTTATCAGCCATATGAATGGTAAAAATATCATACGCCAGGGGTTTCTGAGATCACTGCGAAATCACTTATCATTATCATTATTATTAGGTTACTGTATATAGTAAATATATTGTAAATATATTGTAAATATTGTAAATATATTGTAAATATTACTACAAGTCTAGTGCGTCTAGTTTAGACTAGGTTGACCAGATGCACAGCATGAAGTCATTTAATGTTGATAAAAACTTACCCATGTGAATTTTTGTGAAGCGACTTCATCTTATGCAATATTGCAAAAAGGTTTTTAAACAAGGAGCAATTTTATGCAAAAATTATGGAGTTCTTATCCATGGTCATGACCACCCGTGTGGTCTGCACCAGTAGCAGTGAGTTTCAGTGCAACTATTGATCAGAATTCAAATCACTTGAAGAAGTTGCTTCAAAGGAAGTTAGACCTGTCGCTACGTACCTATTTATTTGTAACACCAGGAAATTTTTTCTTATTACTGTAAACTGTTAGTAATTTTATGCCTTTGTTCACAATCCAAAAGTTCATATACCTTTAGTTGTTTTGAAATTATAGTTTTTTGCCTTAAAGCAAAGCATTAGGTAATATATTATGTTGCAAAAATATTTTTCATTTTCAAGAAATAAAACAATAAAAGCATTGGGACTCAGGCCCGGGTTCTCGCGCCGATGTTAAGCATGCTAAAGACTGCCTCAGCTACAAATTGTTCAGGGACCACTTATTAGTTACAGCCTTATACGAGGGTTTCTATTGGCTGAAATTTATCAGTATTATTACACTCTCAAGCATGCAGCACATAGCACGAATATCGCAGGGCTAGTTTAATAAAAAATAGCCTAACACACCTCAAAGACTGTCTTGACTTCCTGAGGAAGACCCGGCTTTATCCTCCTCAGCCTACATAGTACATACTACATACCTATGTACTTGGTTCTTTAGGACAAATTTTTGCAATTTTTAGTAACGAAGGCACCAACCAGTAGCGTAAACTTTTTTGCCATGTCATAACATGCATGGATATTGAAATTTTACGGTTATGACTAACCCACAAACATGCAGCAATCGGTGAAAACAGCCTCAAAACAACGATAATTGTACACCTTGGGCAAGTTTGTTCAATTAAAAGCCAATATTGCAAAATTTTCCGCATTTCAGAGCTTTTTTTTTTTAAACAAATCTTGAATAAATCTAATTAATAACTTTTTGACATAAAAAGTGTCGGTCAGAAAAAACTTAACGCTTTTTTCTTTAGAAAACAAATTAAAAAAATATCTTGTTATCTGGGCGCTACAGTAACCTAAACTTTTCAGCATTAACAAAACATGCTAGATGGCTGGCCGCCCGGGCCAGCTTACACAGAAAACACGATCACACACAATACTAAAATTACACACAGACACACAGACTCAGTTTTACCAGCGAATGCACGTAAGACGTGTCATTCGCTAGAGCAAATCAAATGTAAGGTCCTGTCGCTACTGTGGTAGCGACAGGAAAAAAGATTTGATGCACTACTAGCATCGTACTCACAAGTTCAATGTTTACATTGAGCAAGTACACGTGTAATTGCTCAATGTAAACATTGAACTTGTGAGTAGGACGCTAGTAGTGCATCAAATCTTTTTCAAAGTAATTGTAATGGACTGCTATTATTTTTAAAGCGCAAAACTAACGTTAATTGAAATTTTTTTAAAAATTAAAAATCCGTGCAATGGCAAAATTTTGTTGCGCATCTGGTGGTGCAAAAAGCAACTTTCTAACATTTTCCGTTCCAAATGGTTGATCGTTATTATGTGTTTCATGAAAATAAGGATAGTATAATACATTTAATTATAATAATTATTATTAAAAGTCAAGTGTGTCTAGGTTAGACTATTGCGACCAGATCAATGAATTGTCTTCATTACATTACTTAGTTACAAAATTTTAAAAAATTGGTATAAAATTTTCAAAATCAAATATGGTCTCTTTATTTTTCTCTTTTTCTTCACTTTAGCTCGAAAAAAACACAGAAGGCATCGTACTAAAATTCTCTAGCTCAAATTTCTCAACTACCTCCTGTAATGGTGTGAGACTAAGATTTTTTTAAGAACGTAAAAAACATCAACCAGGGTTTATTTTTTTATCATTTTAAAACATAAAAACCTGTGCAATGGTAAAATTTTCTTGCACCTTTAGTGACACAAAATTAAAGTTTCTTTGATGCTCCGTTCCAACGTAATTATCCTTATTATGTCTTCATGAAAATTAAGTAGTATAATACCATTAATTACTACACGTATTTACAACGCCCAAAAGTGAAAAATTTAGTAGGATCTCGATCGTAGGACGAGGTCTTGAGCAACCAAATTTTAATTAATTCAGATAAATCCATTGTAGAAATTGATATTGGTCTCTGGTTCAAGATGTTTTCAGTTCTCCTTTGTTGTTATTACGTTTAAGCTCTCTACAACTGCACTCGTAACTGCGGATGTTAATCACTGCTGCAGAACGGACACGTTTCGAATACTCAGTCAAGTTTACCGGCACCCGCACTTTTGCATTGAGAGAACCGCACACAAGTTGTGTTTAGTTGCACGTTGTCTTTGCTTTGCATCATTCTAAAGAGGCCTTGGTGCATCTGAAAAAATCAGGTTGTACGGTACCACGCATATCCAACACTAAACAAAGTTAAAATTACTTTTAAACTAGCCAACTGCATGCCATCAGTGTACGTATGCATAGATACTTCGCCTGGGCAGTAACCAGTTGCCATTTACCAAGGCAAAGATCATGGGGAGAATAAGTTATGGTGCTAAAATGCCCTTTTTTGCAAATTTTACTCAATAACCTTACATAAGTGTTCACGCACACCTTTTTAGTTAATTTAATCTAGCTTTAGCTAACACCTTTCTAGCTAACACCTTTAATCTAGCCCGGTAAAGGAATCAGCCCCCAGTTAGTCTTTGTGCATTATGAAAAAAGTGCTCCAGACCGTGTACTGAGATAAAAATTCTGGAGGCCCGGGACCCCGCCGTCTCGGCGTAAAGGCTAAACCAGTAGTGCTAACTGCTAAACTATAGTTGGAAGTTTGGACCTTTTGGGCGCTGAGGTAGCACTGAACTCAATAAATGACCCGAAAAACCGCAGTCGACTGAGTTTTGATAACGCGACGGGACTCAGTCTAATAAGTCTGGATAAGTCAGGTGTCTAACCAGTAACAGATCCAGAGAGTGTGACCACTTGTATCCCACTGATATTTCAGACCACCGCTGCAGATCTTTGATGCAGTGGTTAAATAATTTAGTGTAAATCTTTCTAGAAGTCTTTCCGCGTACTCCCACCTGCCAAAAATTGGGGCTGAATCCGCACTTGAATTGACTGTATTTTTGTGTATCCTTTTTGTTATAGCACCATGGGCAGCTGCTGGAGCCGTGTGAAAAACTGTGGTAGACAACGTGAAGATCCCGGACCGGCGGCTGTGATCGCCGGAGTGTTGAACGAGGCAAGACTTTTTGTCTTTGTATTATTGTTCTTTTTGTTTGGGCACGGGGAAAAGTTGCTTTTTTAGGGTCACCATCCATCGGTACTAACACCCATAAGACCCGGGACAAGTCCCCTCCATACTGACACCATGTGTGCAGGGAAGGTTGACATTAAAGGTTCCATTAGGCTAGTCGGTTACAAAATAAGCAGCATAGTGTTTGAAAGTTTGGTTTGAGTTTATATTTTGCTTTGCATTAGGATTAACATCAATTCAGGTAGGCGAAATTGTTTTTTATTTGTCTTCAACTGTTTATTTGTGACTGAATCACAGACGTTATGGTTTTTTTACATTATGAAAGTTTAAGCTCAAGGGGGCTACCTTGAAATATAAAAAATTTTGATTCTCCGAATAGGTTTAAATTTTCACAACGTGTAGAAACCGTGGAGGCGAATCGCAGATGTAAAAGACTGGAAAGATCTCTAGTCAATTTTTCGCTAGAAGTCTCCGAAAATTGCAACTTACGTGTGTATTATAAGCGACACACCACAGTTTTCCTGGCCATAATCCGTGCATTTCACTGAAATTTATGGTAATAGTTACATCTTATATCTTTTAATAGCTTATTGTCATATCTCAAGCGAAGCTATGGTTCAGTTTTTTGAATTTTTGCTCATGGCCGGAGCAGCAACGCTAACGTAAAATCACTGCAGTTTTGCTAACTCAAAAAACTGCTTTTTTCGGATCTTTTGCCATTAATTTCCTTGTACTGTGCCAAGTTGCAGCCCAATCGGCTGTAAGTGGTCTGCGCCATGAGGTTGCATTCACCGTTCAGAAATTCACTGTTCAGAAAGTAAAATTTTTAAACAACTTTTTCATATGTGAGTCAAAGAGAAAAGTTTCTTAAAATTAAATTAGCTTTCTTTAGATGTGCATTGAGTCAGTTATTACCTTACATGAGTTTTTCATTGAGTCGAAATCATGTACCGAAAAATATGGCTTTTATTCATTTTTAAAGCAGTTTTTTGTAGCTTAGGAGTATAAGCAACTTTTTGTAGAGTCGTCTCTGTGGCCAAACCTCATAAACAAAATAAGTTGAGCAACTTCGGCAAAAGTATGCAATTTTTCAAATGCGTTTTTAGAAATTTAAATTTTGGATGCTCTTTTTATGAAACCATCGCATGTGTAACAGAGATTGAACCGGGTCACCAAAACGTTACCCACTGTCACGGTTTTAACTTGATTGCTTCTTAGTCAACATATATAAAGCTTCAGAGACAAAATTCCAGATTTCCAGTTTGAGTTATATTATATCGTTTCAGCGCGAATTTTAGTTTGGTGAATTTGAAAAAATTGAAAAAATTGAACTAAATTTCAAACTGCTGCATGGCAAGTTTTTTCTGAAATTTCAAGTGAGCTAAAACATTTTTTTAAGAATATCTCGTCATTAGGCAAAATTTTTAATTAAATTCGCGCGAATACTCAAAAACGTACAAGTAACTAAAAGTTTCGGCTAAATTAGATTATTGAACTGAAGTACTATTCATTATGTCAAAAATATGTCACCTTTAAGGGGCTTCACTCTGATACCCAAGCAGCAGTTTGCGCAAGTTCGATATTCCGCCAACCATCCGAAAACAACTTTTTTCTAAAAAATGCTAATTTATCTGCGCTAAATTACCCCCATTTGTTGACTAAAATTGTTAAGATATATTTATGTCTACTTTGAATCAGAATATTATTCACCACCTAATTGTGGATCTGTTTCAGTTTCCGTTCCCGGTGGGATTCCCAATCCCTTATATCGTCCCAACACGTTTTTGCATTTTTTTAAAATACCCGTGTTTTCTCCGTTCAAAACGTGTCTAAATGGAGTTGGAATAATGTTTGCAATTTTTTAGAATCAAAACAAAGACTCTTTGTTAGGGTTCCTGCTGATATTATTATTCACCGCCTAATTGTAGATCTGTTTCAGTTTCCGTTCCCGGTGGGATTCCCAATCCATTATACCGTCCCAAGAGTCCGCGACTATATTTCCTCATCTGAGGAGCTATTACACCGCGAAGTTCTGGATGGCGTGAGTTCCTTATCGTTGTTATCTACAGTTTTATTTTTTGCAAATAAAGCTGTTTGTTTTGTAACCAGTGTAAAGACTGCAATGCCAAAATGTAAAAGGACATAGCCATTTTTGCTAGTTTTATCAAGAGTACATAATAAGAAGAGTATGCCACTCCTCCGGACCCCAGCTTGGCTGCCACGGACATGCTGCGACCATTATCTCGCCAAAAAGGCCGAAACTGTAAGGGGTCCCCCCTCGACTGTGGGGGCGACCCCCCACAAACCAAAATATACCCTCAACTGAGGGGGGAGCCCCTCCCGCAACAAACCAGGCCATATGTAGGTCTCATACATGGGGGACCCCCCCACAAACCAAAATATGCCGTCAACTGAGGGGGGAGTCCCTCAATCAACAAACCAGGCCATAGGTCTCAAACGTGGGGGACCCCCCCACAAATCACGGTATACCCAAAAAATAGGCGAAGTCGTCGTTTTAGCCAATCGGAATTCTGAATTTGAGCAATGGCGGTTCAGATCGGTAAACTCACCCTAATGCTAATTGGCTAACTCGACATGGCCGTTTCAGCCAATCGGAACACATAAATTTGGGTTAATGGTGGTTTAGGGGGACACACTAGCCTGATGCTTATTGGCTCGAAATCTGAGTCGAAATTTTAGCCAATTTAGGCCAATGGGGATTTCGTTGGGCGACCCAAACCGAATGCTTATTGGTCCCGACTTAACCAGTCAGGGCTTCGATATTCGGCCAATATAAGTCCACTATTCCCCCTCAACTGTATTTAACCCGAAATTTGAGCCTTTTGTGAGGCTTGTTTTGGCAAAATTTTTAGAAACTCGTATTTTTGCCGTTCCTAAATCACTTAAATGGAGTGTAAATAATGTTTTAAATTTTTTAGAACCAAGTCGAACACACTTTAACCCTATTCTTTTTGAAAAATTGGCCAGTCACCAGAAGCGTCCAGTTTTTGGCTTATTTTAAAAAAAACAAAAATACTTATATAGAATGCCGCCGTTGAAAATTTTAAAAAATTGAGAGACATGCCCGGGGATTTTGATCTTTAAATTGCTGTGCCAGCTATGCCAAATTTTCATGTGCAGGTATCATTCGTAACCGAGTACTGTGGGTGCAAAGTTTGCACTGAAATTGCAAAAATCTTAAAAACGAAACTACCACCTTAAGTGGGCAGCAATCAATCTCACCATTGTCGAGGCTAATGACAACGTGAGTATGAGCAGCGGAAATTTTGCTAAAAAAGCATGGAAAATGGGATCAAGTGCAGTTTGGGGGGGAAAATAGCAGACCTATTTTTTGGAGTAGAGCACCTCAAGAGAGGCATTTTTTGTAATAGAACCCCTATCCACAAATTTGTATTTTCCGAGCTATGACCTTTTGAAAATTTCATTTTCAGTGTTTTTGGAAGTGAAGTGAACGTACGTAGGTCAAAATTCGAAGCCAAAAATGGCTATAATTTTTGTTTTTGGATAGTTTTGAGTGCGTTATGATGTTTTAAGGCATCGTCTAGGCTTAGTTGGCTGGATTCTCTAGGGTAAGCTGGCAGGATTTTTTCTGAAAATTTCTATTTTTTGTTGCCTAAGCCTAAGCCTAAGCCTAATTATTAAGCCTAAGCCTAAGCCCCCATACTAAGCCTAAGCCCAAGCCTAAATAAGGTCAAGTTTGAACTTGGTCAAAAATTGGACGTTTCTGGCGAATTTGGCCAATTTTTCAGCAGGAACCCTGTCAAAGAGTCTTTGTTTTGATTCTACAAAATTGTAAACATTATTCCAACTCCATTTAGACACGTTTTGAACGGAGAAAACACGGGTATCTAAAAAAAATTGCAAAAACGTGTTGGGACGATATAGGGGATTGGGAATCCCACCGGGAACGGAAACTGAAACAGATCCACAATTAGGTGGTGAATAATATTCTGACTCAAAGTAGACGTAAATATATCTTAACAATTTTAGTCAACAAATGGGGGTAATTTAGCGCAGATAAATTAACATTTTTTAGAAAAAAGTTGTTTTCGGATGGTTGGCGGAATATCGAACTTTCGCAAACTGCTGCTTGGGTATCGGAGGGAAGCCCCTTAAAGGTGAGATATTTTTGACATGATGTTAGTACATCAGTTGAATAATCTAATTAAGCTAAAACTTTTAGTTACATGTACGTTTTTGAGTATTCGCGCAAACTAAGCCCATACTAAGCCTAAGCCCAAGCCTAAATAAGGTCAAGTTTGAATTTGGTCAAAAATTGGACGTTTCTGGCGAATTTGGCCAATTTTTCAGCAGGAACCCTAACAAAGAGTCTTTGTTTTGATTCTAAAAAATTGCAAACATTATTCCAACTCCATTTAGACACGTTTTGAACAGAGAAAACACGGGTATTTTAAAAAAATGCAAAAACGTGTTGGGACGATATAAAGGATTGGGAATCTCACCGGGAACGGAAACTGAAACAGATCCACAATTAGGTGGTGAATAATATTCTGACTCAAAGTAGACGTAAATATATCTTAACAATTTTAGTCAACAAATGGGGGTAATTTAGCGCAGATAAATTAACATTTTTCAGAAAAAAGTTGTTTTCGGATGGTTGGCGGAATATCGAACTTTCGCAAACTGCTGCTTGGGTATCGGAGGGAAGCCCCTTAAAGGTGAGATATTTTTGACATGATGTTAGTACATCAGTTGAATAATCTAATTAAGCTAAAACTTTTAGTTACATGTACGTTTTTGAGTATTCGCGCAAACTAAGCCCATACTAAGCCTAAGCCCAAGCCTAAATAAGGTCAAGTTTGAATTTGGTCAAAAATTGGACGTTTCTGGCGAATTTGGTCAATTTTTCAGCAGGAACCCTGTCAAAGAGTCTTTTTTTCCGTCATTTTTCAGTGATATTTCTAAATTATTTTTTCCGGTGTTCGCCGGAAAAAATTTCCGATATGTCTCCAGTTCAAGAAATTTGGCCCAAAAATCTAAATTTTCTCCACTTTTCTCTGGGGGCTGCCGCCCCCAGATCCCTGCAACTTGGTAGCTTATTATGTTTCTTGTTATTGTCTTTTATTAAACTCTATGTATGTGTGATTGAGTATATAGGGTATACAGCTGCTCCTAGTTTAACGCAAGTATATAATAGCACTATCGAGCTTGTTTTCATACATCTGAATCCGCGCGTGCAGGAAACCCACGTGCGTAGCATTCGTTCGTGCGCTTCGCGCACTCGTGCCACACACTCGGCGTTTTTCTCGCACAGCGTGCGTACAAATACATGAGAGCACGCTTGACCGAGCTACAAAGTATACACTGTCTGATGTGACGTTACCATTTTTTTAATAGTTCTCGGAAAAAATTTCTGATACGTCTGCAGTTTAGACTATAAATCAAGCTCGGACTGTTCTCCCGGCTTCAGTGATTATTTTCTTGATTTATGACTACCGAAAAGCTCGGATGAAAGCTAGTAGAGCTACATAAGCTTCAAGCCTGGATTCACAAAAAAGCTCGGATAAAAACCAAGCGTGTGTGCTGCAATACTGCAATCCGGACTTACTGCCAAAAAGCCGAGCTTTTTATCCTGACTTTCATGAATACCGGCCCTGGGCGACACATTTTCAATACAAATTTTATTTCAAAATTCTAAAAAAGCTCTAGTTTCTGGGGGCTGCCGCCCCAGACCCCCGCGTTCACTCTGGTTTCTCGGCAAGTGCTGCTTAAAATTTCATTTTCAATGCAAATTTTATTTCAAAATTTTAAAAAAGCTCTAGCTTCTGGGGGCTGCCGCCTCCAGATCCCCGCAACCGCGATATATTTAGTAACTTCTATATTTCGCTAACTAGCGCAGCTAAAAATTTTCGTTGAACCCCTCCCTTTGAAATTTTCTGGGTACGCCCCTGTCAATAACTATAGGTGTAATTTTCTTCAGAAAAAATAATAGTTCGACAAAAAGATTCTCGAAGCGCCAGCTAAGGGGCGGGCACCTCGAGAATGACGGATTCGGGCTATATTTTGAGAACAGAATGCTATTTCGAAAGTTTTCACGTGTATAATATCTCAATAACAAAAAATTGGAAAAAATTTGACAATCTACTGATTTTATTCAGTTTTCAAACAATAGAGCAAGTAAGCCAGTTCATTTTCGAGGTTTTGCGAACTTTTGATACCGAGTTAATATTGGTTATAATTTAAAATTAAAACAATTTTGTCACGTTTTGTGCAAAAAATTAGCAAGTGAACTATTTTTAGAAGCATCAGACTCAAATAAAGGTTATGTGAATACAAAACCAATTTTTTGGCATTCGATTACAAATTATGCAACCAAATTACAAATTACAAACAAAATTTTGCACAATAATACCCATTAGCTCTGCGTAGTTGAACAATTTTTAATTTTGTTTGAAATATAATACTGATTTTTACTGCTCAGAGTTCGACTTCAAAAACACATAATGGCAATTTTTTTAAAAACCCAGTAGGATTGTTGGCTCGAATTTAGTTAAAAATCGCTCCGATCGTATTGGAATTACCAATATTCTGCTAAAATACACCTAAGATATAGGGAGTGGGTAAAACCCAGCCACCCTGCCAGCCCCGGCCCCAGCCCCAGCCACCCTTGGGTAAAACACAGCCACCCCACCAGCCACCTCCGAATATACCACAATAAAATAGACATAAATTGGCCGTGTATTGGTGAATTACAGGAAAAACCATTAATAAGCAGATTAGCAGAAAATTAGCAGAGAGGGAAAGTAGAAATAAACAGTCGAGTCGAGACAAAAAAAAGATAAAAAATAGTACAGCTGAAAGGAATAAATCAAAACGGGTCTTTTAACAACAAGACTTTTAAGCTTGAAAAAAAACACAATCAAATAATTTGAAGCGAGAAAGTGAAGATTGAAGAATCCACTGCAGACTTTTAGCTTTTCCTGCTCTTTTTATTTTTTTAAATGTTTATTTTTCCTGCTTTTGTTGGTGTTTTTCAAACGTTTATGCTTCTTTAAGGGGGCGCTCCGGGAATCAAGGATTTGGGCCGTATTTTTTAAAAACAGCCAAAATGACCTATCATTCTTAAAGGAAAGTTGCCCAAAATACTATTTCTGATGTTTTGACGTGCATATCTCCATAGCAAAAAATTTGGAAAAAATCGGGCAATTTATTGATTTTATTCGACTTTTACACAAATTCAGCAAGTAAGCCAGTGCATCAACGCTTTTTGAGGTTTTGCAAACAGACGATACGTAGATTTCATTAGTCGTAATGAAAAATTAAAACAATTTTATTGCGTTCTGTGCAAAAAAATCGAACAAAAAACCATTTTCAGAAGCAGCAGACTCAAATATAGGATGTGTGAATACAAAACCAATTTATCGGCATTCGATTATAAAATGCTGGTAAGATATTTTTCTACAAAATTTTGCACAATTATAGCCTTAGGCTCTGCGCAGTTGAACAATTTTTTAGTTTTTTAAAATGAAGCTTAGAAATTTTTTTATATGAATTTCATTGCTCAGAGTTCGACTTCGAAAACACAAAATAACATTTTTTATCCAAACCCAACATAAATGTTAAAAACCAAAATAATGTTCTACTAGAGAAGCACATAAGCTACATTTTGGTGTATAAAGTGTGACATTACGCAAAGTATAAGCAGAGATATCGTTTGCCGAAAATTCACTCACGTTTGGTGCTCTGGGAGTCACGTGACATGATCACGTGATTTGAAATTTTGCCTCCAGTGCTCTTTTGTGCCATACTACATATATGCATAGTAAAGTTTGACATTTGCCTACTTTTTTGCCAATTTTCGATGTAACCCCCGATTCCCGGAGCGCCCCCTTAAAAAAGTATATGTTAAATATTTTCAGGCCTTTCCCTTTGAAGGTTTCAAAATAAAGCAGACACTTCCAAAACTACATAAATTTGATGGACATCTTTTCGATTTAATAATTTAATATTTTTTGACTCTTATACAAATACATATTCGAATTTAGACCGTTTTTTCATGCAATTTGCTACTTTTTCTATCATCTATTCTACGAATTTTCTACAAAACATCTAATTATAGTTTTTGCTGTGAATCACCAGTAAATTGCACATGTATATATCTTTTTAATCAGGATTATTTGGGGTGGCTGGTGGGGTGGCTGGGTTTTACCCAAGGGTGGCTGGGGCTGGGGCTGGGGCCGGGGCTGGCAGGGGGGCTGTATTTTACCCACTCCCAAGATATAAAGGGTTTGTGGCTGAAAAGTTAGACCTGCGCGCCGTGATGCTTTTTCATTCTCTGCCTCAGGCGTGACCCCCCCCCCCCTTTGAGTGGGGCCCCCTCAATCCCCTGGGAGTAAATTTTAGTTGGGAGTAGAGTATATACAGTGGCGTGGTCAGACTGAAGCGGGGGGGGGGGGAAATTATTTTCGATTCTAATTCGCTTCCTACCCCATCTTTTAATAAAAATATGAAACCCCCATCGTCAGCCATGCCCCCAATCTGATCTCTAGCCCCCAAAATAGCTGTCGCCCCTTTTAATAAAAATCTGAAGTGAAATTATTGGTGTTAAAACCCTTAGGGGTCGAATAAGTCGGAAAAACGGCATTTTTTCGACTAATGATCCGGAGTCACCCTATATCCCCCAAACCTAGGGGGGTCAAAATTGAACGCTCTTTCGAATAGGCTAGGTTAGAAGTTTGTAGGATGTAAGCTTTAGCTGGAAATCAAACTTTGTCCAAAAATTAAACTTTACATGAAATTTTTTGAGCAAAATTGGATTTAGTCAAAAATATTTCAACAAATAGTCAAAAAACATTTCATCAAATGAAAACCTGCTGTTACCATTGAAAGAGCAACTTGTAAGCTACTAAATGCTGAAAAAATTTTGTAAATCGGTTCAGGCTTTGAAAAGTTACAGAACTTTTTCTGAAGCCACCAGGACCAGGCTGATCGAAGCGTTACAGCACAAGTACGGTTCCGTAGAAATTCCGGGCTATAGCTGCAAATTTTATTAAAATATAAAGCTAGTTAGTGTTTTTTAGTGTAGTAAAGTTATTTCTGATGCTTCTTAGCAGGTTTTTTCTTTAATTTAGGCCTCACAGGAAAATTATTTCCAGAAAAAAACTAGATCGTAAAAAATTATCTGGTTTTTTTCTGGTTTTTTTCTAACTTTTTTCTAGTTAGAAAAAAACCAGAAAAAATTATCTAGTTTTTTTCTAACTTTTTTCTAACTTTTTTCTGGTTTTTTTCTAGTTTTTTTCTAACTTACGATCTAGTTTTTTTCTGGTTTTTTTCTGACTTTGTCAAAATACGATCTAGTTTTTTTCTGGTTTTTTTCTGGTTTTTTTCTAACTTTTTTCAGATTTGCCCCAAATCGGTTTTTAATGTTTTTGGAGTACTTTTACGCCCTTTTTGTCATTTGTTTTAGTCTTTTGTGTCTGTAATTCCCTTTGTAATGCATTATTTTAGCTTATTTTTTCTGTATTTTCCGGTGTTTTTGGTGGGTTTAAATTGGTTTTTCCACCTTTTTTTGAGTTTTTTACTATGCTTTTCTGATTGTTTGCTGATGCGATGTGAGTATTTTTAGATTTTTCAAACTTTCGCAAAATACGATCTAGTTTTTTTCTAGCTTTTTTCTGGTTTTTTTCTGATTTTTTTCTAACTTTTTTCTAACTTTTTTCTGCTTTTACTAAATCGTTTTGTAACGTTCTTAAAGTCCGTTATATACCTTTTATGTCATGTTATATATCATATATATCGTTATTGTACATTAATTTATGGTATTTTTGTGTTTCTTCCTTTTTTCTGCTGAGTTTAAATCTTGGTTTTTTTATATGATGTTCATTAAAAGCGGCAACAGTTCTTTTGGGGGCTAGAGATCAGATCAAGGCCATGGGGTTTTTTACTTTTATTAAGATGAGGTGCGTACCGTTTTACGGGTGAAAATATTTTTCCCAAATCAAATGTAAACCGGGTAGATGAGTGTTTCAAAACGAACCTCCGAATCGTGCAAAAATATATTTTCATGTTTTCAGGTCTTCCTGTGGCCCACATACGTCCATCGGATCCGTCAACGGCCATCTTGCTGCTAATTATCGCCCTCCAAACGTCACATAATTTTATCATGGTATTATATATATTATATATATATAATATATATATATATATATATATATATATATATATATATATATATATATATACATTTTCTGTGAAATTTTTTCGGTTACGGATTTTTCAGATGTTTTTTACCCTTTCCATTCAGAGACATTTTACAGAGTTTCAGAGGAATTTCAGATAATTTTCAGAGAAATTCAGGGAAAATTCGGAGAATTTCACCCAGAATTCAGAGACTGAATTTTATTTGAAAAAAATGTTACTGGTTTTTCAGATTAATTTCAGATACTTTTTACACGAATTTCAGATAAAATTTACCTGATATTTACAGATGTGAAAAACACGTGAATTTTCTCTGAAACTCGTGTAAAAATATCTGAAATTTATCTGAAAAGACTGTAACATTTTTTCAGATAAAATTCAGAGTTTCTGAATTCTGGGTGAAATTCTCTGAATTTCCTCTGAATTTATCTGAAATTTGTCTGAAATTCCTCTGAAAGTCTGTAAAATGTCTCTGAATGGAAAGGGTAAAAAACATCTGAAAAATCCGTAACAGATAAAATTTTACAGAAAATTAAGATTTCCTGGTTTTCCTGTGCTTTTGCGGGGAAAAATCCTAGTGCTTCCTGGTCGAATCTTTAAACATAGGCCCTTTTTGAGTATGTAGGTCAGGTCGAGAGCGCATCTGAAACTTACTTAACTCACCAATTTTTGTGCAGTTCTGAGTCTTGTAGCATTCTTAATCAAATATCAAAATTTTGCATGTGAAAAATTGCAAAGTGACAAAATTTTCCACATATTTGACTTGTCATAACTTTTCACAAAAAACGTTTTGGCCAACGCCGTTTGCATTTTTCAAACAAGTTACCTTTCCTCTATACTTCTATAGCTCAAGAACAGTGAAAAACGTTGTGGTTTACCTGTGACTGTCCAAAGTTTGTGCGGGGAAAAAACCATATTGCGGGGAAAAAACCATATTGAGGGAAAAAACCCTAATTTGTTTGACGACAATTTTTGCTAAAAAAATTTGGCCGTAAAACGTCGTTTTGGCCTATACCCCGACACGCCTTACGAAACCTGTTTTGGTGATGTTTCAACAAAATTTGGCATTTTTTGAAATATTCAGGCTTTAGCTGCTGTGTACCACTTAAATACAAGAATGGTAGACGCGGACGGTGTTTGTCCACCGTTTATAACGTAATACGCGCAAAAAAAATGTATTGTTAATAAATTTAACTATATATATATATATATATACTAAAGTATAATATATATATATATATATATATATATATATATATATACCCCCTATACATATATATATATATATACACACACGTGTATTTATGCTGCTGAGTTTGTAATTTTTATTCCCTTTGACTATATACAGTAAGACCATTCAACTAGAAAAAATCCAGAAAAAAGTTGAATAACTAGAAACAAACCAGAAAAAAGTTAGAAAATAACTAGAAAAATATCAGAAAAAAGTTAGAAAATAACTAGAAAAAAACCAGAAAAAAGTTAGAAAATAACTAGAAAAAAACCAGAAAAAAGTTAGAAAATAACTAGAAAAAAACCAGAAAAAAGTTAGAAAATAACTAGAAAAATATCAGAAAAAAAACCAGAAAAAAGTTAGAAAATAACTAGAAAAAAACCAGAAAAAAGTTAGAAAATAACTAGATAAAAGCCAGAAAAAAGTTAGAAAATAAGTAGAAAATGACTAGAAAAAAACCAGAAAAAAGTTAGAAAATAACTAGAAAAAAACCAGAAAAAAGTTAGAAAATAACTAGAAAAAAACAGAAAAAATCTGGAAAAAAATTAAAAACCTAGCATATACATACTAGAAACAGTGCATAAAACAACTAGACACCCTCAAAAAACAACTAGAATTTAGTTTCAGAAAACGTATATAAAGAGCATTAACGTGGCTGAACAATAAAGAAAATCATCAGGGAACACTCTGAAAAAATTGAGAATGTCCAAGAAAGGGTTGGTGAAAAATCAGAAAAAAACCAGAAAAAAACTAGAAAAAAACCAGAAAAAAGCCAGAAAAAACGTAGAAAACAGCTGGAAAAAAACTAGAAAAAAACCAGAAAAAAGTTAGAAAAAAACCAGAAAAAAGCTAGAAAACATTCTCTATAGGGTCAGAAAAAAACCAGAAAAAAAGTAGAAAAAAACTAGATCGTGAGACTGGCAGTTAGAAAAAAACCAGAAAAAAGTCAGAAAAAAGTTAGAAAAAATTAGAAAAAAACCAGAAAAAAACCAGAAAAAAACTAGATATTCGTCAGGAAGAATTAGAAAAAAACCAGAAAAAAACCAGAAAAAACTAGATAATTTTTTCTAGTTTTTTTCTGTTTTTTTTCTAGTTTTTTTTCTAGAAATAATTTTCCTGTGCTATGACCCCTTGAAAATTGCATTTTCAGTGTTTTTGGAAGTGAGCGTATGCCAAAGTTCGAAGCCAAAAATGGCTATAATCTTTGTTTTTGGATAGTTTTGAGTGCGTTATGATGTTTTAAGGCATCGTCTAGGCTTAGTTGGCAGGATTCTCTAGGCTAAGCTGGCAGGACTTTTTCTGAAAATTTCGCTTTTTTATTGCCTAAGCCTGAGCCTAAGCCTGAACCTAAGCCTAAGCCTAAGCGTGATACTAAGCCTAAGCCTAAGCCCCATACTAAGCCTAAGCCCTAAGCCTAAATTATGGCCAAGTTTGAATTTGGTCAAAAATTGGACGTTTCTGGCGAATTTGGCCAATTTTTCGGCAGGAACCCAGTCAAAGAGCCTTTGTTTTGATTCTAAAAAATTGTAACCAATAATCTGACACCATTGAGACACGATTAGAATGGAAAAACAAGAGCTTCGAAAAAAAATTGCGAAAACGTCCCTCACTGAGGGTTCAGATTTCGGGGGGTGGTATCTCAGAGAATCCAAAAAATGAAATAGGGGTTCTTGAAGCAAAAATGCTTCCCCCAAGGTGCTCTACTCAAAAAAATAGGTCCACTATTTTTCCCCCCCAACTGCATTTAACCCCTTTTTTTAGTTGGCAAAATTAAGATTTTTAGTATGAGTGAGCTAAATATGTTGCAAACAAAGCTGTATTAAGTATATTATTATGTGTTAATTTATGACAATCAAACTTCAGGCTCGTATTACGACTGTATTGGTCATAATTTTCGATGATTAGCCCAAGTATGTCGAAAAACGATGATTTTCGACAAAAATTGAAATTTTTCGAAAATGTATAAATCAACGTTTTTTCGCTTGGAAAATGCTAAAAATGAACTCAGCGCATGCGAAAACCTATAAAAACGTGTTTTTACGGTGAAAAAATATCACTTGGAATTTTCCCACCCCGCCTCAGTTGCACCCGGTCAAGGTTCGGCGGGGGGGGGGGAAATTATTTTTGCCCATAAATCGCTTCCTACCCCATCTTTTAATAAAAATATAGAACCCCCATCGTCAGCCAAGCCCCCAATCTGATCTCTAGCCCCCAAAATAGCTGTGGCCCCTTTTAATAAAAATCTAGATTGAAATTATTGGTGTTAAAACCCTTAGGGGTGGAATAAGTCGGAAAAACGGCATTTTTTCGACTAATGATCCGGAGTCCCCCTATATCCCCCAAACCTAGGGGGGGGGTCAAAATTGAACGCTCTTTCGAATAGGCTAGGTTAGAAGTTTGTAGGATGTAAGCTCTAGCTGGAAATCAAACTTTGTCCAAAAATTAAACTTTACATGAAATTTTTTGCGCAAAATTGGATTTAGGCAGAAATTCTTTGTGAAATAAAAACCTGCTGCCATCACTAAAAGGGTAACCTTTAAGCTACTAAATGCTGAAAAAATTTTGTAAATCGGTTTAGGATTTGAAAAGTTACAAAACTTTTTCTGAAGCTACCCAGGCCAGGCTGATTCTAGCGTTACAGCACTAGTTGGGTTCAGTTCAAATTGCGGGCTACAGCTGCGAATTTTTTTTAAAGATGGGGGTATTTTAGTGCAGCTAAGTTATTTTTTATGCTTATTAGCAGGTTTTTCCCTTAAAATTAGGCCTTAGGCTTAGGCTTAGCTCAGGCTTAGGCTTAGGCTTAGGCTTAGGCTGAGGCTTAGGCTCAGGCTTAGTATTTGGGTTAGAAAAGGCTTAGTCTTAGTTGCTTGCATCAAATGAAAGGATATTTGCTACTGTGGAATCATAAATAAAGCTGCGCTTTTGAACCGAAATTGGCTGTCAGCGCCAGCGTGATGCTGAGCAGCAGTGACGTTTTGAATTCGTATTTTATTGTATTCTTCATTATTAAAAATTGTTCCTTTTAACTAAAAATGCTATTTTGTGTCGGAAAATGTAGTTAATTTATTGTCTATGCAAAAAGAAACAATAACAATTGATATGTGAGCTCAGTTTAACGATGCATAGTTCGCCTATTATATAAGTTTAAAAAATTAACATTTTTTGGTATAAATGAGCAGAATATTTTGGAAACAAAGCTGAATTAAATATATTATTATAAGTTACGTTATGATTATCAAACTTCGGACTGATATTACGACTGTATCGGTGAAAATTTTCAAAAATTAGCCCCTGAATGTCGAAAAATGATGATTTTCGACAAAATTTGAATTTTTTCGAAAAGCAGTAAATCTACGTTTTTTTGCTTGGAAAGTGCTAAAAATGAACTCAGCGCGTCCGAAAACCTATAAAAACGTGTTTTTACATTGAAAAAATATGCGTTTGAATTTTTCCCCCCCTGCCGAACCTGCACCGTTGCACCCAGTGGCGTAGCCAGAAAAAAATTTCGGGGGGGATGACTTTTCAATTTTTTGAACTGTGCTAAAATGGAATTAATTTCAATTTTAACGCCAAAAACGACACATATTCGCATATTTTGTTCAGAAACAACGCTAATTTTTTGACCAGAGGGCACTGAAAGTAAAATTGGATATCAAAACACCGAAAACTACAAAACTGCTGGACCGACAAGGGTCCAGAAGCTAGCAAATTAGAAAACCTTAAGAAGACTTTTGACTTTTTGAGCCGCAAATTCACCAAAAATGTCATTTTTACTGCGATAAAATAGCTAAAAGGATACATCAAACAGTGTATTAAGCAAATAAATAGCGTGCAATGCAGCCATACACACATGCACTTGCACTCGCTTTATTGGAACACAAAAGCAGGAAACATTGAGCTCCAAGGTTGCAGGGGTCTGGGGGCGGCAGCATTTTTCCCAAAAATTGGGGAAATTTTTGATTTTTAGGTCAAATTTGGTCAATTGGAGACGTATTGGAAATTTTTTCCGGCCGGACCATAAAACCAAATTTAAAGGGGGGACCCTTGTGTAAAATTTCGGTGGGGGGAATTCCACCATCCCCCCCCTGGCTACGCCCCTGGTAGAGTCTTCCCCTTCTCATCTCCCGAACTATGTGTTACCGCATTGTTCTCAGTAGTGCGTTTAGTTGTACTTTCACAAATATTTGTTTTTGACTGCGGCCTTTCCAACTTTCCAACTCATACTAATTGGAATTTACAGTTAACTCTGTGAAGCCACCAACTAGCATAAAAAAGTTGACCAGCCAACCACGAATAGAGAATACTAAAAAATAAAATATAATAATAATCACACAGACAGACTTGAAACATAGAGCGAAGTAATAAACGAAACCGAATCACAAACATTCATTTTTGTGTGTGTATTGCGTTTACTTATAAACTAAACAACCACGGTAAAGTTGTTTTCGGAAAAACGACAGAATCTCACTGTTTGTTGTGAAGTTTTGGTGAAATAAAAACTTCCGAAAAAATTTTCCTGCCAAAAATATAAAGGGGGGACCACAGGAAAAATTTTCACGGATTTGAAAAACCGATACCGGGTACAAACCGAGACTTTTCGACTACCGAGACCGAGACTGGACTAGTCTCGGGTTTTGACCGAGACCGAGACCGGGACTTCCATCCCTACAGGTGGCCTAAACTTTTTCAGCTGCGGATGGAGAAAAAATTTCCGATACGTCTCCAATTGAACAAATTTGGCCTAAAAATAGAAAATTTTTCTCAATATTTTTCTGGGGGCTGTCGCCCCCAGACCCCTGCATCTCTGTAGCTTACTATACCTTGTTATTATCTTTCATCAAAGCCTAGGCATCTATACACAAGTACGTTATGTAGCATTTACATGACTACACGAGTATTATTATTTTTGCATTTACATGTGTAATAAACTGTCTGATGTGACGTTCTCATGTTTTGTTTCAACTTTTGTCAGAAAAAATTCTTGATACGTCTCCAGTTGACCAAATTTGGGCTAAAAATAGGAAAAGTCGCCAATTTGTTTCTGGGGGCTGCTGTCCCAGACCCCTGCAACTGGTTTAGTAATCTTGCGTTTGTAAGGCGTGTTGAAATTGCTAAAAAGTTGATTAATAACCCATTACAAAAATTTAAAGTCATTCCCCTCGAAATTTTTTTGCGAATACGCCACTGTAATGTATAGTTTGTAGCTGTTTTATGGTAGGAAAAATGTCATTTTAGTTAGAATTTAGGATCCGTAGAATAAAAAACTTCTGGATCCTCGTCAATCCGCCAGCTGTTGTATAATTTTTGGTGGTTTCAGCTCCGAAAAAAATTTTAGATGCTCATGCTGCTCTAGTAAAAGCATTTTTTGAACGAATATGCTAATATGTGTCGTTTGTGTGAAGACCCCCCAAAATTCTGTCCGGGGGGAGGGAGGGGGGGTCCCGCCAAGGGGAAAAGGGGGGGGGAGGGTCCCGGCGTAAGTAAAACTTTGGCCAAAATTTGAAAAAATTGACATTTTTTGTGAAATTAAAGCGATTTCTCTCAAAATTTTCGCCAAAAAATGTCAAAATCGGTGTTTTTTGGTCAAAAAAGGTAAAAAATGCGTCATTTTTGGAAGGGGGGTCAAGAATGAGCTGACGCAGGGGAGGGGGGTCCCACCAAGGAGGGGGGGAGGTGTACCGAAAATTTTGGTGCTGTTATATACATGTACGGGTACACGACTGCACAATATACTATGCTCATTTTTGTAAAAAAATTTTGCAAAAATGCAAAAGTGAGTTGGCGTAAGCTTTTTGTCAATTGGCCTAAAAAAATTTTGGACCTGAGGTCAAGTGGCCTAAACTTTTTAGACCAAAAAAACCGTGTTTTTACTATTTTGGGTGGTAAACGTAGGCCTAAGTTTGAACCCAAAAATGGCTATAAGCTTTGTTTTTGGATTGTTTCGAGTGCGTTATGATGTTTTAAGGCATCGTCTAGGCTTAGCTGGCAGGATTGTCTAGGCTCAGCTGGTAAGATTTTTCCTGAAATTTTCGATTTGTAGTATATACCTAAGCCAAAGCCTTATACTGAGCCTAAGGCTAAGCCTAAGCCCAAGCCTAAATTGAGGCCCAGCTTGAAATCGGTCAAAAATTGGACGATTCTGGTGAGTTTGTCCAATTTTTTGGATGGCACGGGGTCAACGTGCCTTTGTTTTGATTCTGAAAAGTTGTAAACAATATTCAGACTTTATTTAAACACGTTTAGAACGGAGAAAATACAGGTTTCCGAAAAATATTGCAAAAACGTCCCCCACTGAGGGTTCAGATTTCGGGGGGTCATATATGTCTAAGAAAATCAAAAAAATAAAATTGGGGTTCTTGAAGCAAAAATGCTTCCCCCAAGGTGCTCTACAAAAAAAAATTGGTCCACTATCCCCCCCAACTGCATTTAACCCGAATACCGTCTGGTCCACAACTGAATTTGTTTGTCTTAGACTTTATATATACACATCAACAACACTAAATGTGAATAATGACACATTAACAAACACGACCAACATTAGTATATAACAGCTGACATATTTCCTATCGTATTCATATTGACACAATATTACTGAATATAGAATTCGCATCAAAAAATGCAACAAGATCATTATGCCTGTCTGAATTCTCTACCCAATGTAGTAACAGACTACTTTTTATTGAAAACTTCAACTTCTTATACAGTGGCGGATCTAGAAATTTTTCATGGGGGGGCTCGGACCCCTATAGGCCAGGCCCCCCGACCAATAGGCCCCATTTTTTTGAAATGTGTTAAAAATGCACTTAAGGGGGTAATTGCGTTTTTAGGTTTTTAAACAACCTAACTCCACTTAACCCAACAAAAAAAGTTTCCCCAAAAAAAAAACCACCCCCCCACCCAAAAAACCAAAAAAAAAAAAACAAACAACCTTAAATGCGATTATAATAACGCAAAAACGACACATATTAACACATTTCGTTAAAAAAACCAATTTTTTGGACCGAATTTTTATTGAACGTAAAACTGGAGTAAAAAACTAGAGTTCGCAACGGGTCGAGATTAGATAACCCGACCCGACCCGACCCGAGCTAGTGTCTAACCCGACCCGACCCGACCCGACCCGACTTCTAGTGAAGCTGCTGTACAAACACTTGAGATTTTTTTGTCACTTTTTTGTTTCCAGTTTTTTCATATATTTCATATGTTTTGATAAGCTACAGAGCAGATGTACATGAGGGGTCTGGTGGGGGCAAGCCCCTCCCATAGTTCAGAGCCGGGACAAGCCCCACTCAGATTTGACCCATCGGTGCCCCCCTCCTTGTTGCTGAAAACGTTCCTTGTACTTGTACTTGCTTGCAATTTGAATTTGCTTGAATTTTGCAAATAATTTCCTATTTTTAGGCAAAAATTGGAAATAATATATAGCGCTTTTGTCGGTTCAAGCCCCTACAACGTCGGGACAAGAGCCCCTACTATTTAGAAAAAATCCGGCACAAGCCCCCCCCCTCAAACCGAGACCTCAATTAGTACAATGTACATGTATGGACGTCAGTAGCTAATTTTGGCTAACAAGAAACAAGAGCTCGGAAAAGCTGTTACATCACTCTGCAGCGGATACATTAGGTTGAGAATATCATCAAAACAGAAAAATTTAAGGTAAAACTCAAGGATTTACGTATACCCAAAAATTTTTGACCCGAACTAACCCGCATAACCCGCGGGTTGGAAAATCTCAACCCGACCCGACCCGACCCTCACCAACCCGACCCGACTGCGAACTCTATTCAAAACACCTAAAATTACAAAACTGGCGCGCCGGTGAGGCCGCGAGGGTGCACCAGCTAGCCAATTGAAAACTGCAAGAAGATTTTTGGCACTACGAACCATAAATTTACTTAAAATGTGAATGTTACCCCAATAAAACAGCTTCAATGATACACGTAACAGTGTATTAGCAATTAAATAGTGCACAATGCACAAATATATACATATATACGCTTTCATGAAAGACAACAGCAAGGAACATTAAAAAGCCATAAGGTGGCAGGGGTCTGGGGGCGGCAGCCCCCAGAACAAAATGTGAGAAAATTTTTTATTTTTAAGCCCGGTTCATACTCGTCCTTGTCCTTGTCCCTATCCTTTTGTCCTTAAGCAATTCCAAGAAAACTACATGGCTAAATAAGCCAATTTTTTGCACGAATAAAGTCAACGTCACTTCCACACGGTATGCAAAAAATTATCCGAGTCGCTTTTGCCAATTCTTTGCAGCAGCTGACCGAAATTTGTCCTTGTCCCTTTCCCTGTGTCCTTAAGGACAAGTATGAACCGGGCTTTAGGCTGAATTTGATCAAGTGGAGACATATCGGAAACTTTTTCCTGCCAGGCTATAAAACCAAATAGGGGGATCCTTGTGTAAAAGTTTAGTCGTTGAACAAGGGCGGACGGTGGGGGGGGGGATATAGGGGATATATCGCCCCCTTTTGCCCGGAACAAAGGAAAATTTTTTGGAACCGCATACCAAAATTGGCCGTAAATTGATGAAATTTGGCCTCAAAATCGAAAATTTTCCCCAACTTTTTTCTGGGGGCTGCCGCCCCCAGACCCCCGCGACTCTGGCTTACTATTCCTTCTTATTATCTTTTATCATCAAAGCCTATGCATGCATGCCTAACCAACGCGCTGAGTTAACTTCGCTTTGCGGTTTCATCTCGCTCAGGTTGTTAAATGTCCATGGTTCAAGCTTACATTACATCATGCAGCATCCACTTGTGTGCTGCATCCACTTGTCTAATATATAGTCTAGTCTCCTACTCTGATGTGAGGTTCCCATCTTTTGTGTTAATTTCCCTGTCTGAAAAAGTTCTGATATATACGTCCCCAGTTGAAAAAATTCGGCCTAAACTGAAAAAATTTTCAGAGGGCTGCCGCCTTCACCTCCTGCAACTGTTCGGCTTTGTTTAACATATTATTAACTTTCCATATAAAGTAAATTTCCCTGAATTGCTGTCATTATTCAAATCGTGTTATACCTCAAATTGTTCACAGATTTTGTATTTTAAAGAGTGAACAACAAATATTATCATCAGCTTCACTCACAACTTGGGCATATGCGCGCCTGTATATGTTTTTTTATGTTGCTGAGCTCATAGTGTTCCGCAAATTCGCAATAATTGGGATAAAATTTACAAATCAATTCGAAAAGTGTGAAACAATTTTGACGCAGTAGGGGTGAATTCGTAAAGTCCAGTCGTTGGTTTCTGTGGCTTGCCAAAAAAATTTCCGATGCGTCTCCAGTTGTTCAATTTGGCCTAAAAATCTAACAATTCTCGATTTTATTACCTGGATGCTGCAGCCCCCAGACCCCTGCACCTCTGTGGCTTACTATTCTTTGTTACTATCTTTCATCAACGCCTGTGCATGTCTGCGCGAGTATGTATATTTACTTGTCTAATATACTGTCTGATGTGACGTTCCCATCTTTTGTTTTAATTTTCCTGTCGGAAAAAATTCTGATACGTCTCTAGTTAACCAAATTCGGCCTAAAATTTACAAAAATCTCCAAATTTTTCTGGGGGCTGCCGCCCCCAAACCCCTGCAACCTTGTGATTTAGCGATGTTGCATTTTTAAGGCGTTTTGTTTAAGTGTTAAACTTGCTAAAATATGCATTTCAACCCATTACGAAAAATCGAAGTCATTCCCCCCCGGCCACCGAAATTTTTTCTATGCACAACACTGTCTCTCGAAAACATCATGACGCAGCAGTGTAGCGTAGTAACGCAGCTTAAGAACGTAGTAAAAAGGTCAAAAAAGGTAAACAGAGTTTATGCCGTATCCCCCCCCCTATTTGGAGGTCACGGTCCGCCCCTGTCGTCGTTGAAAGTTTCTGGGGAGGGCACTGGCGGTCCCAGGCTTTGATTTTTTTTGGGGGGGAGGTCTGCAGAATTTTGTTCACTTTTTATGATAGCGTTTTTCAGTTTTACGCTATCTTGTTATTGCCGCGGCCATATCAAGGCAATGAGTTGAATGTTTGTAGTAAAACCAGTGGCGTACCCAGAAAATAAATGGAGAATTTTTCAATTTTTAGGCCGAATTTGGTCAACTGGAGACGTATCAGAATTTTTTTCCGACAGGAAAATAAAACAAAATATGGGATCATTACAACAGACAGTGTATATATTACACACCTAAATGCAGCATGATGTATATACTCGTGTAGACATGCAAATGCAGTCTAATGTACTTGTATATACATGCATAGGCTTTGATGAAGGATAACAACAAGAAATAGTAAACCACATAGTCGCAGGGGTCTGGGGGCGGCTGCCCCCAAGAAAAACAAATTGTGGAAAATTTTTCATTTTTAGACCACATTTTGTTCAATTGGAGACGTATCGGAAATTTTTTTTCGGCCGATCAATAAAAACCAAAGGAGGGACCATTGTGTCAAATTTCAGTCGGAGCAAATTTCGGGGGGAGGGGGGCTATAAGGACCTAAATAGGCCCCCAAAGCAACATGGAGAGGGGCCTACCTTAGTCCACAGCAGGCTACAACTACAGGGGCCTAAATTGGCCCCAAAGCAACATGGAGAGGGGGCTGTCTGGTCTAGAGCAGGCTACAAGGGCCTAAATAGACCCAAAAGCAACATCGAGAGGGGCCTATCTAGTCCAGAGCAGGCTACAAGGGCCTAAATAGGCCCAAAAAAAGCAACATAGAAAGGGGCCCATCTACTCCACAGCCGGCTACAAGGGCTTAAATAGGCCCCAAAATAACATGGAGAGGGGCCTAAATAGGCCCAAAAAAGCAACATAGAAAGGGTTCCATCTACTCCACAGCCGGCTACAAGGGCTTAAATAGGCCCCAAAACAACATGGAGAGAGGCCTATCTAGTCCACAACAGGCTACAAGGGCTTAAATAGGCCCCAAAACAACATGGAGAGGGGCCTAAATAGGCCCAAAAAAGCAACATAGAAAGGGGCCCATCTACTCCACAGCCGGCTACACGGGCTTAAATAGGCCCTAAAACAACATGGAGAGCGACCTCCCCCGACTCGATAGGCCCCTAGACCCAATGGGGGGGGGGGCGGCTCGAGCCCCCCCCCCTGGATCCGCCTATGTTGTTATATACTGATAACTTTTTCAAGGGTATCTCAAAAGTGACTGTGGTATGATGAGTACTACCAGTGTATCAACATTACAGAAGTACTATAATTTGTTGCTTTTTAGATAGATCAACTAATGATGAGTGAGCCAGTTGTCAATGGATTAATCGAAGGTGGTGACCAGAAAATTAGCAAAAAGTAAGTTGTGCACTTTGCTAATCAGGGTTGGCGCGACAGCGCCCAACCCTAGAATAGGAAAATTTAGCACTATTGCGGATTTTGAGAATTCGAACTTTTTGTAGCTCAAAATATAGAAGAGCTTTTTACACGAAATTTTGTGTGTGTACACCCCTTGGCAATACCTAAGCGCTGGCAAAATTTCAGCCGGATCGGTCAAGTATTTTCTGAGATACCAACGGGGACCCCCCAAAATTCACGGACTTTCGCTCTTTTTTTTCCCAGAACTTTTCTCGCCGGTAGTTCATCCGAGCGACACCTTTTTTGGTTTTTCACATTTCGTATAGCCTGCAATAGACACGGAAAAAATGGTTTTGCTCGGGTGTTTCCGTGAGAGGCTGTGCTGGGAGGGGGAAAAGTACGAAAAAGTTTAGCACACTTTTTAAGAAGTTGCGCAAAACGGCCAGTCATGATCTTTTGCATGTGAGGTGGTACAGTAGTGGAATAGAAACTAACATGGGCTTTTTTTGAATTTCGGCCTATAAGCCCCAGGGCATGCCCATACCCCCCGCCACGTGTATTATGGGGGTAGGTTCGCTACGGTCAGTGGAGCTATCATGGTTATAGCTGGAGGTCTATCGTTTTGTATACGAATATAAACCCATATGCTGTGCATTCACTGGTATTATCACTTTCTTGCTCAGATGTCGAATAGTCCCCTGCACGGTACCCCCCTCTTGGCTGTCTGTCATGTATGCTCGTACGTATCTTCACAGTAGAATAATTAGGTTTGCTGTTTGTTTTTCATGATAGTTCAAGTTTTTTCGTGTAATATGGATTGTGAACTTGCGAACATATCATATTAATACCCATTGCCCCACAGATTGCCCCCCCAGGCTGTTCCCAAAGGGGACTCGGGACCCTTTTGCATTTTTGGGGTCAAAAATTTTTTTCGAGTTTATTCTCAAAAATTTGTCTCTAGGGGTAGTTTGGTGTCCTGAACACGAATCTGGGATTTATTTTTGCCTATACCCACTCTGGACACCCATGGCCCCCAGGGTGCCACGTAGGGGGTCAAAATGGGTCAATTTTTTCGAATTTGAAATTTTGATGTCCATTGGGGTAATTTGACCCCCTGAACACGAATCCGAGGTTCATTTTTGTCTGTGACCCTCGTGAACTGTCCTATGACCCCCACCTAGGGTACCCCCCCCACAACGGGTCCAAGGGGTCAAGTTTTCAAAATTCGGTTTTTGATGTTCATAGGTGTAATTTGACTCCCTAAACACGTCTCTGAAGACTATTTTTGTCTTTGACTCTTGTTGACGCCCCTGCGACCCCACCCCTTCCCTCAGGGTACCCCCCCGACAGGGGTCCAAGGGTAAAACTTCAAAATTTGAATTTTGATGTCCATCGAGAGAATTTGAGCCCCTGATTACGAACCCGTGGTTTGTTTTTGTCTAGAACCTCCCTGGATTCCAACACCCCCAAACGGGGTCCAAGGGGTCGAATTTTACATAGGTATATGTATATATATTAGCGAACGGACGGAGGCAGGATTTTTGCTCCGGCCGGAGCCGGAGCCGGAGGTAAATTAATTTGCCGGAGCCGGAGCCGGAGCCGGAGCTAGGTCGAAATTGATACCCTTATGATGAAAAAGTTTCTAATGTTTAATAAAAATCTATCATCCATCTTCTTCTCGACGTTTGTTTATGAAATATGTTTACAACGACTTCATCATAATGGCCAAAAATTGTATACATGTATGCAGTGGCAGTGGCGTAGCCAGGAAAAAATTTCGGGGGGGGGGGAGACTTTTCATTTTTGAAACATGCTAAAATGCACTCAAGTTCGATTTTAACGCAAAAAACGACACATTTTCGGTAAAAAACAATGGTAATTTTTCGAATAATCGAATGCAAAATGCTAATGCTAAGTGAACGTAAAACGGGACCTCCAAACACCGAAATTACAGAAATGGAGGGGGAAAGGGTCCAGAAGCTAACGATATATTGGAGAATTTTTCAGTTTTTCGGCCAAATTTGGTCAAATGGAGACGATCAGAATTTTTTCGACCCGGGAAATTAAATGCAAATCACGTCAAAAGCAGAACGTCATGCAGAGGCTTTGGTTAAAGTTATTAACAAAGAAAAGTAAGCCACTAAGTTGCAGGGGTCTGGGGGCGGCAGCCCCCAGAAAAAACAGATTTTTTTCAATTTTTAGGCCAAATTTGGTCAATTGGAGATGTATCATAAATTTTTTACGACAAGAAAATAAAACAAAAGATGGGAACATCAGATCGGACAGTTTATTACACAACTAAATGCAGCCTAGGCATAATGTACTTACGTATTAGCCTACTCCCTAGCCATTAGCCGACAGGAAAACATTGTCATTATTACGGGGTCTGGGGCGGCACCCCAGGAAAAATTATGTATATAATTTTGTTAGTTTTCGGCCAAATTTGTTACATTTTGCCATTTTGGACGTGGCGGAAATTTTTTTCCGGCCGGGTGATAAAACCAAAGGGGGACCATTGCCACTCTATTGCAATCTAGATGAGTATGGGTCGCTCAGAGAATTTAGATTCAGCATAAGGTAATATACTCTTGTAGACATGCATAGGCTTTGATTAAAGATAATAACAAGGAACAGTAACCAACAGAGTGGGGTGGGGGGGGGGTCTGGGGGCGGCAGCCCCCAGGAATAAGTTCGAGAATTTTTTTATTTGTAGGTCAAATTTGGTCAATTGGAGACGTATTAGAAATTTTTTTCGGCCGGGCGATAAAACCAAAGGGGGGACCCTTGCCACTCTTACTGCAATCTAGATGAGTATGGGTCGCTCAGAGAATTTACCTCCGGTTCAGCATCCGGCTAATTTTTGGATGGCTCCGGCCGGAGCCGGAGCCGGAGCCGGAGGGGCCAAATCCGGCCGGAGCCGGAGCCGGAGCCGGAGGCTCCGGCCGATCGCTAATATATATACATGCATATACATGTACACATGTACAGTTACGTACATACTACATTGGTCCGCTTCAGGAGTGAAGCCGTCATAGCTTAGTGATAGCTATGCTCTGTGCTTCGTTTCCACTACAGCGGAAAAAGAGAGAGGACTAGTAAGGAAAAATGCCCTTGTCGGGCGGCTCCTTGGGTAGAATAGGTTACTGTCTGTCTAAAGCGGAAAAATACTTAGGCTGAGCTTGTAAAAGCATTGGTACAAGACGTTATTAACGACAATATGCAATTCGTGTGAGCTCGTTAAAGTAGGTGGACTAGGTATACCTGTTGAGAATAGGAATATGATCTTCGTAGGGCAGACACTGTTTTCCGCACCCTATTCGCGCGAACTTACAGCCCGTTCTGGGTTTGTTTCAACTGTATTTTCTTATTATTATTGTTGTAAATGCTTGATAAAAAGTTCTGTGAGATAACTGCAGACGTTATCCAAATCCTTAACTTATCGTTTGATCAAAATTTATGTACTGTGTAAGCATCTTACTTCATTCGATCATATTTGAATTAAGCATATTGTGTTAGATGTGTGTAGCTAAAGCAGGAACAAATCCATAATCTGAGAGTCCATAATCTAAAAGCAAGAGCTTAACTCGTACAAGAAACTGCTACTTAAGTTGACCCATTTATGGCATGCATAATTCATTGGTGCGAGGTAGGGTTTTCAGCGTCCTTGTTAGCCGAGAACTTTAGCAATCCCTGACCGATTGTTTGCACAACCCCGAATCATTTCAGCCGTTCAGCCAACAGTCGACATTTCAGCTAAAATTATTATGAGTGCCCGCTCTAACGTTTTTGCCATTTGCCAATGTTGAGTTAGTGTAAAAAAGTGTAAAAGTAAAAGTTAGTGTAAAAAAGCCTCTATGTTACATGAGCACATGATATAATTTAGCTGAAGGTCGCGCGAATAGGGTGCGGAAAACAGTGTCTGCCCTACGAAGATCATATTCCTATTCTCAACAGGTATACCTAGTCCACCTACTTTAACGAGCTCACACGAATTGCATATTGTCGTTAATAACGTCTTGTACCAATGCTTTTACAAGCTCAGCCATAGTATTTTTCCGCTTTAGACAGACAGTAACCTATTCTACCCAAGGAGCCGCCCGACAAGGGCATTTTTCTTTACTAGTAAATAATGGCCAGCCATGCATGTATGACCCCGCCCCTAAATTGAGGGGCGGGGATCAGGGTTGGCAGTCTCAGTCTCGTAAAGTCGAGACCTGCCATGGAACCTTTCAAGCATAGCATATATATGTAAAAAGTACAGTTATATACTGAACCATCATTTACCAGATACTGTTAACTTCGTTGTAAATTGTAAATAAAAAAATTTGCTGCCTTCTGCAATTTTACTAAGCGCGAACTGAGTGTGCAGTTGAATTGAACTTGCTGGAGCCCCAAACTTTTACGGCATGTCCAGTAGCGTAGCCAGGATTTTCAAAAGGGGGGGTTCAACCGAAAATTTTTTAAAGCGTACTTATATATATTGATATATTTATTTATATTTTATATTACAGTTGCGTACCCAGAAAAAATTTCGGGGGGAATGACTTTTCGATTTTTTGTAAAGGGTTAAAATGCACTTGTCATTTTTAACATTTATAAAACGCTTTACAAACGCAAGATCATCTAAACCACAAAGTAGCAGGGGTCTGGGGGCGGCAGCCCCCAGAAAAAATTGGCGAATTTTCAAATTTTTAGACCGAATTTTGTCAGCTGGATACGTATCAGAAATTTTTTCCGACAGGAAAATTAAAACAAAAGATGACAACGCCACATCAGACAGCGTATTACACATGTAGCATAATAGACTCGTGTAAACATGCAAATGCAGCATAATGTACTCTCGAATACATGCCCAGGCTTTGAAGAACGATACTAACAAGGAATGATAAGCCACAGAGTTGCAGGGGTCTGGGGGCGGCAGCCCCCCCCCCAAAAATGGGGAAAATTTTTGATTTTTAGGCCAAATTTGGTCAATTGGAGACGTAACAGAAAATTTTTCCGGCCGGATCATAAAAACCAAAGGGGGGACCCTTGGTGACAATTTCTTCAGGTTCCACCAAAAGGGGGGGTTCAGACCCCCTGAACCCCCCCCCTGGCTACGCCCATGGGCATGTCAAAACATATAGGAATTGAATAAACCTAGGCACCACAATCAAATAATTTTTGGCTATAGGGTGGTTAGTCTGGGGCAACAAGCCTTCCGGCTTCACCCCATATAAGTGAGTCAGCGAGAGAAACTCTTTTGGTCCGGACGATTCTATGCTGGCACTGGAAGTAAGCTCCAAGTGTTCCAACTTATGTATATATGCAGTATGTAGTACAAAACCCGTGCTAAGAAGTGTGCGGAACTTTAAAAAAATATCCAAAATTTGTCAGAATAGCGGGAAAATGATCCTCTTATCCTATCCTGTCAATAATGTGTCAATAACTGTCATGCATCCGGTCGTTACAATGTTAAGTTTCTTGCAACCTAATAGTCACTTTTTTCGTACTTTTGTATAATCATTATATAATTTTCCACGTTTTAAAATACCTCAAGTGTCTGAAATTTTAAAATAGGTCAGCAAGGGCTGGTCTCGGTCTCGTAGGTCTCGTTTGGGTAGTCTCGGTTGCCTGGTCTCGGTAGCCCGGTCTCGGTTGCAAACCCGAGACTTGCCATCCCTGGCGGGGAGAATAGTCGGATAGTCCCCAAAATTTGGGGTAATTTTGATTTTTCAGAGAAGGAGAGTGGGGTCCCTAAAATTTGGCCGGAGAGGCCACCCAAAATTTTGACATCGGTGTATACATGTGTGACCAGCATTTGACGCATGGCCACTTGAAAACTGCTGCTTTTGGGACTATATACCGCTTCTACACCCCGCAGACTACAGCATATTTTATATGTACCGAAAAAATTGACCGCTGTGCGACCCCCCACCAGCCCCCCTTTTTCAAACTCCTGGCTACAACTCTAGATATTGGTGGCCAATTTACCAGTATTCGCTTGTTAACAATTAGTTTTGCTTATTCAATTTGCGACTTGTCCCAAGTTGTCAGTTGGCCAGTGCAAAATTCATTTGCAGACTTTCGAGTTTTGACTACGGCTTTGGTTTGGTTGATTGGTCGCTAGGCATGAATTCGTAATGATTATATATATACGGCTTGGCAACTTACTATAAGCACAGCAGGACCTTAAAGCAAGAAATCAAAGGCGGAATCGATCAAGGTTTCAAGTGTTATCTCGCATATGTACTGAAATTCATTACTGCTGGCCAGGGTTTTTTTTTGTGTAAAATAAGGTGTATTTACACATCGGCCGCCTAATTTACACAGCAAAAAATAAAAATACACACTGATTTACACAGCCCCATTTTTCCCCAAAAGCTGATGAAACGGCCTATTTTGGTTGTAAAAATTACAAAAATTCGCGAAGTGGCGATTGCTGCCTGTGACCTCTTTATCCTAACAAAATTAAGTCTAATTTTTGACCCCAAAACAAAAAATCTTCAGTTTCTGCTCCTAAACGGCTTATGATTGTTTTAGTTTAGCATTCGTTTTTATGCACTTGAAAGTTCACAGTGAAGAATCAGCCATGTTGAGCCTGTCTATGCGATTTCTTGTCCTACTTCAAACTACTGCACAAATTTTACACCCGGATTTGAAGAAAATGAGTAGGATCTGGCTGGTAGAACAACCAGGGTTTTTTTTTTCAAAATCGGCACTGTGTAAATGTTGTGTAAATTAAAAATTTGCTGGGTAAATTAAGGGTATGTTGTGTAAATTTTTGAAAGTGTGTATTTTAGCATTTTTTTAGGTAAAAATTGGCCGTTTTTTTCACGTGAAAAGTAATATTTCGACTGAGACTCGAACTACATACGAAATTAAAAATTGAGATAATTGAAAATTTTTGTGTTTTTGACATTTCAAGTATCCGACAAGCCAGCGCAAGCCCCCCTAAAATTTCGAAAAATCTGAAACAAGCCGTAACCCCCAGGCCGAGACCCCGTGTACATGCATGGTTTACACAGACAGAGAGTTGTTCTCAGGGTTTTTTTGTGTAAAATAGGGTGTATTTGCACATCGGCCGCCTAATTTACACAGCAAAAAATAAAAATACACACTGATTTACACAGCCCCATTTTGCCCCAAAAGTTGATGAAACGGCCTATTTTGGTTGTAAAAATTACAAAAATTCGCGAAGTGGCGATTTGTGCCTGTGACCTCTTTGTTCTAACAAAATTAAGTCTAATTTTTGACCCCAAAACAAAAAATTTCCCGTTTCTGCTCTTAAACGGCTTATGATTTTTTTATTTTAGGATTCGTTTTTATGCACTTGAAAGTTGACAGTGAAAAATCAGCCACGCTGAGCCTGTCTGTGCGATTTCTTGTCCTACGTCAAACTACTGTAAAAGTTTTACACCCGGATTTGAAAAAAATGAGTAGGATCTGGCTCATAGATCAACTCTCCATCTGTGTAAACCATGCATGTACACGGGGTCTCGGCCTGGGTGTATTGTTTGTGGGCTAGTTTCAGATTTTTCGAAATTTTAGGGGGGCTTGCCCTGGCGTGTCGGATACTTGAACTGACAAAAACGCAAAAATTCTAAATTATCCCATTTTTTATTTTCGTATGTAGTTCTAGTCTCAAAGTCGAAATATTACTTTTCACGTGAAAAAACGGTCAATTTTTACCTAAAAAATGCTAAAATACTCACTTTTAAAACTTTACACAACATACCCTTAATTTACACAGCAAATTCTTGATTTACACAACATTTACACAGTGCCGATTTTGAAAAAAAAACCCTGACTTATGCATAGATGCATTAGCTTAATAACTCAAAATAATAACAAGGAATATAACCCATAGAGTTGAAGGAGTCTGGGGACGGTAGTCCCCACTCCCCAGCAAAAACAATTATACAATATTTTTGATTTTTGGGCCCAATTTGGTCAACTGGAGACATATTTGAAGTTTTTTAAACCAAAGGGGGGAAAATGTGAGGTTCATCCTTTTTTTATTCTACTAAAAATGTTTATGATCTTTAGAAATTTTAAAAAAATCGGTATAAAAATTTTGTAATTTGGTCAGAAAATTTAGGTACCCGAACCACTTTTTGCGTCCCCGAACTGACTTGTACCCGAACCCGAACCCGAACCGAAAAAACAACCCGAACCGTATCCGAACCCGAACTTTCGTCCCAACACTACATGGAGGTAAAGTATATAATTTTTCAGCGCAAGCATCAGCCAAAAAAATTTGCCATGTAAAAACAATTTGGGCCAGGGCGCTACTCCAGTCTCATTGAATCAGCTTTTTGACATGTATCCACGTACGTATGAAAAATTATTTTTATGTATATTTAGGTAATCCGACTTGGCATATGTCTAGTCCATTCGATCTGTTTCTCTCATGACTGCACCGATTTCCTTTTTGTTACGCCACTTCCTCAGGTCCCCCCCTGTGGCAGCAACCTCTCTCTTATGTCGGCACGAGCACACAGCTACTAAGAAACCATATGTCATTAAAAGGTGTTTATTTATTGATTGATTTATATTTGTTTTTGATTCTTTTAACATATTTTTCGGTTGACATGATTGGTTTCTTAGAAGTATATATCAATATCATGATATCTGAGTGCTCGTCTCACTTGAATAGATCACACAGATCGCTTTATTAATGAACTATGTATCTACGTCTTTTGCTGTACATGAATGAACTATATACGTCATGAAACGTTTTAGTGAGTTGGACTAAGTCATACGTTACAGCAGTCATACTTGAGATTAGGGATTCCCTCCTCCAGAACAGAACTCACGTCCCCCATAGGTGTATATACAAGTTGAAAATCTACGAACTAGTTCTATGATATTTTTGTTTTGAAACTTTCTACTTCTTTGTTGACTTGTCTTGTCACATTGTTACTTGTGATGAAAAATTTTACAATGATTTGTGACGTATATACGAGTTGAACAGCTGAGTGTTAATACATATATAAACCTACGTGTGTAGTGTACTATATGCAAAAGTGTGACAAATAGTATATACACGGTTTTTTGTTCCCCTCTGATGTCATTTTTTTTACAAAGAATTCCTTGATTCAAATTATGAATAGTTGTTTGACGTGGTTTGGTGATGATCAAGAATGGCGAACCATGATGTAAACGCATTATACGTATATACTGCATACGTATGTAGCTGTAGCTGTCTTTTTTTGTGGAAGACAATGACAACTTATACACACACACACACACATATATATATATATATATATATATATATATATATATATATATATATATATATATATATATATATATATATATATATATATATATATAATATATATATATATATATATATATATATATATATATATATATTATATATATATGTATATATATATATTATATATATATTATATATATATATATAATTTGGCGCAGGAAATAAAATTTATAAGATGTTTTGTATAAATTTTACATTAAATAATAAATCAATAAAAAAATGGTCAATTTCCAAAGAATTAATTGGGACTTTTTAAAATTTTTTATAAACATTTGGAAAAATTGGGGAGTTCATGATTGATTGATTGATTGATTGATTTAGAACGACAATAACAAAGAACAAGTAAGTACCAGCACAAAAACCATAATTGGACATACTATGCTGCTAGTCCACATATATAGGGCAGTCACAAGTTGCTCTTTAAAATATTAGTATGTGTATTAGTGTCTGTTCAGTTTACTGTATTTTATATAATATTAATTATTCAAAAAAAATCTAATTCATTTGTTAAATCATATAACATGTATTTAAAGTGCTTAAAGATTTTAAGTGTGAAATTAAAGCTAATGGTAACATTATATATATATATATATATATATATATATATATATATATATATATATATATATATATATATATATATATATATATATATATATATATATATAATATATATATATATATATATATATATATTGTGGTATGATTGTGTTGCAAGATCATGCGTACTCCGTTTAAATTAATTAATTATGCTTGTTCTAGTGAGCTGAAACGACGAATGAAAGCGGAAAAAAAGGCAAAGGAGAAAGCTGAAAAAGAATCGGTCGTCGGGGCAACTGCTGGAGAGAAAACAGACAAAGCTGTAGCAGAGGCAGCATCGGAGCCTACTGTAGATCCAACCGATCCGAATGTAAACTCTTTGTTTGAGACTTTATTTTGTGAGAAACTAGCATATCGGGGGGAGTTATCACCTGATTTAAATTCCCCCCAATGCAGATTTGCGGCCTGGTTTGAGCCGACTATCTGTCTGCCATCAAATTAAGCCTAAAAAGTTGGGCGTATATATGTTTTGATGAAGAAAATATGTTTATATTTGTTGAAATTTTTCTGAAATTAGTGACTGGAAGATTGCCGATAAAATTTTGAGATATCATTCTGCTACGCTATTGTGTCAGCGCCAAGACTAAATGCAAACATCGTCGGTTAAAACAAAGTGTGGAGGGTCCGAGTCAAAACATTTTTCCTTAACTTATAACTTTCAGCCTTTTAATCTTTCTACAAATGCCCATCTAGTAATCTTGAGGTCTTGACTTGATCTTCTGTGAACAAAATCGTAGAGTGCGCTTTGATACGTCTTTTAAATCAAATTTTTATTATTCTATTCAATTGTTAAATTTTTTAGAGGATGTACTTCTAATTTTTTGCCCTATTTTGTCAGGAATACTTCAATCTTCGTGTGAAAACGGTGGAAGGGCTGAAAAGCACGGGCGTGAATCCGTTTCCCCATAAATTCAGCGTGACCATCTCGTTGGAAGAATTCATTGCCAAATACAATCATCTTGAGCCGGGCACCCTGTTAGAAGACACAGAGCTTAGTTTGTCTGGTATGTTAGGCAAGGTTAATAGCAGAGAGAGAAGCTGTTTAGGGAGGGAAATTATTTTGTGCGAACAATTATGGTTTGAGCAACAAAGTAACGTTAAAAAAATCGAAACTGATAATTTCATTACAAAAAGAACTAATTTCATGGTGTACATAATACGGCAGTTACCTAGTCGCACCCTTTTTATCTCAGTGTTTAGTAATCTCTGATCACTCTTAAATGTTTAAATAAATAAATAAATAAAACTAAATAAATTCAACTAAATTCAGAAATTAAATTTTAAAAAAGATGTTTTGTTTTATAGGTCGACTGCACGCCAAGCGAGAATCTGGTCAGAAACTAATCTTCTATGATCTTCGAGCCGAGGGGCTGAGGCTTCAAGTTATGGCCAATGCTAGGTAATTTTTTGGTTGTTTATTATATTGCTGATCACGCAGTTGAGGTGGCAGTCGCGTTTTCGAGGTTTTTGTGATTTCTATGTAAACTTTGCGCCCACAGAAAGCAAGTTATAAGGTACGCCTGAGCATGAATTTTTGGCACAGTACTGTAAAGGTCAAAGTCACCAGGCGTGTCTCACTTTTTCGAAATTTCACCTGTGGACATTTTTAGAGGGCTTTGATTACAAGAAAATATGTTAACTTTTTGGTGCGTTTGCTTTTAAGCTATTTTCTTAGTAGATTTGACTGGTTATTAAGAAAGTGGGGGAGACGCCTGGGGATTTTAAACATGTCGAAAACCTTACCAACTTTCAGCCCCAACACGTAAAAGTATGATTTACAGCTGTAGCGCAAACTTTTTGTAAAAAATTCTAAGATTTTGGAGAGGACCTTTCTTTAGCCGCTTGTACTGGAAACAAAATAAAAGGTCAAGTTCTAGTGCATGGCATACATTTAGGTAAAGATATTTTTGTACTCAATGCAAAAGACCGCTTGTGATTTGAATTTGTAAACTCTGAGCTATAGCTTTCAAAAAATACCTAAAAACGCAATTACCCCCTTAAAAGGACAGTAATTAGTACATTAATTAATAAACAACCGCTCTAAACTTTAGTTTAAGCTAGTTTTATGGGACTATAAATGCTTATTTTTTTCTTATGACTATGACCTTATTGTATTGTAAGTTTATAGCGTTTTTTAGATACTTCAACGGCGGTGAAGAGGCCTTTGCTAAGATTAATGAGCAAACAAGGCGGGGAGATATAGTGGGATGTCGCGGTTTTCCAGGTAACACAAAGAAATTTTTTCTTAGGTCAGAACTTCTTGTTAGAGACCATGAACTTAAGAATGTGAAAGTAGAAAGTCGTCTTCTTTTGTCCCATGGTTCAGCAGTTTTTGGTCAGACAGACTGCTGTCTTTTCGGTGTAAAAAATATTGCTACCTTTTCGGTATACTCGAAGTTTAGTTGTTTGATTCGTCAAGAAAAAAGAAAGTATGGTTTGTAACTTGAATGTGACTATTTTCAGGAAAGACCAAAAAAGGAGAACTGAGTATCATTCCCCGCGAGCTCACCGTATTGACCCCCTGTCTCCACATGTTACCTCACATGCACTACGGTCTCAAAGATAAGGTATTAATATTGTAGTCTTGTAGTATGTCTCCGTATAACTGGAAAACTTATAAAATAATTACCCCACAAGTTACTATTATAGACTGTTAGTGGCGTGATTTTTTCTAACTTTGCCGACTGAGCGGACATACGGCTGCAAGAATCGAGCCGCATGCTTTTCCTGTATATGTCTCCAACCAATTTGATGCGTTTGTGTGTACTTTTCCAGCAACATCTACAAGAAACTGCAAAGCTTAAGGCCAATTGCTAAATTGAATGAGATGTGAAGCTTGAGTTGAGAGAAAATTGAGGTTTATTTACAAATTTTATGCATAACCAGTAAGTGGTACTATCTTAATGTCGCAAATTTTGACGCATATATTACTGTTTTTGTTAACAATTTATTTCAGGAAACCCGATATCGTATGCGATATTTGGATTTGATTATGAACGAAGATGTGAAAAGTAAATTTGTCCTTAGAAGCAAAATTATCAACTATATCCGGCGATTTTTGGACACAAATGGATTTTTGGAGGTATCATAGCTTCATGTAAATTGACACAATTATGATAGCAGTATTTCTCTCTCAAGTAAAGACGACTTCACATTGCTATGTGATGGTTTCCGCTTGGCATATCATAAGTTGAGTTAGGCCGTAGCTTAATCAGTTTTATATTGTGTCGGAATCAGAAAGATTTCGCATACGTAGCTGAAGCCTTCCAAGATTATAATTGCCGCAAGTTAAATTGCTAATAAATACAGACAAATAGTTACATGTTTATTCACTAATTAGGATTCGATTGTATTTGCTAATAATCTAATTAATTTCAGTATTCCTTAATGCACTCAGGATATTTTTTAAGCTGATCTAAAGTTTTAACTTAAAAAAACCAAAATCACTGTTGAATACTCTGAGAAAACAGGGGACTTCATTTTAGCAGCTACTCGCTGTACTATAATAATTGATGGCTGAAATTTGTTCTTCTCATAATGAAATCACAATAATTATTATGTTGTTTTGTTTTGTCTCAGTGTTCAATATTTTTTGGTCAGACTTTCAGGTCAGTTTGAATGTTTGTAGGTTGAGACTCCGATCCTGAGCACAGTGGCCAGCGGCGCGACGGCCAAGCCCTTCAAGACGCACCACAATGAGTTGAACCTGGACATGTTCCTTCGAGTCGCTCCTGAGCTTTATTTAAAAGTATAGCGTTATTATATTATGGCGTAAAAATAATGTGTGTGTAAGGGTCGATTCATATTTTTATATGCCACCGCCACGGTTACAGAGAAGTTTGGAAACCACACAAACCGCACTCAACCTTTCAATGCCGAGAAAAGTGCCGTGTGGCAAACCGGCGGTCACTCAATGATGTTTTTTTGTGTGTTAGTACTTAGTATGCTTTTGCCGACTATGAGGAGACAAAAAACAATTTGAAGATCGCCGTAGAGCAGCGAAAGGCCCCTGTAACAAACTATGAATATTGGCCCTGAGTTTTTCAATAGTATTAAAGTATCGACTGCGGGAGGGTCCCTGGAACATTTAGCTATGTTTCTGTAACGAATTCTATCCTGTCGTCATTTGTGTTGAAAACTTCGCACAATAATCATGACATAGCGTTGACTATCATTGCGACATATTTGTGAACCTTTGTGAATGAATGCTTCCAGACAGTTTCAGTTTAATCTTACGTAAAACACCTTGTTCGTCTCTTTTTTTAATTAACTTTTGTCTTCAATGAACGATGGGGAAGTTTCGATTATATAGAGATATTCTTGCAACTACCGTTGAAAGCGTAACCAAGAAGCCTGACGATGATTCTTACAGCGACAGGGATGCCAGAGATCATTGTCGGACGCAACTAAAACGGTTCGAAAATAATCAGTTTTTTCATTGTTTGATTTCAGATGCTGGTGGTGGGCGGCATAGACCGGGTGTACGAGCTGGGACGGATGTTTCGCAACGAAGGAATCGATATGACTCATAATCCAGAGTTCACCATGTGCGAGTTCTACATGGCCTACGCGGACTATGAGGATCTCATGTCCTTCACCGAAGAAATGCTATGCGGTTGGTGGACTCTTGCTTATCGTCGATTTATAGTTGACCTTATTTTTGTCCATTTGTCCCTGGGTTTTTTTTCGCTGGCAAATTTTCGCAATTTTGCGAAAAGCTTGAAATTTTTTATCAAAATCAAATTTTTTTTCGCAGACTTACTTTGTTACATAATGCAGTAGACTTTGCATTTAAGTGTTAATAAAACAGTATTCCGCCTATACAGGATGAAGACTGACGCAATTTTTACTCTTTTTGGCGAAAAAACGACGATTTTGACATTTTTTAAATTTACAAAGCCGTCCTGAGAATTTGTGTAATTTTTCACAATCGATGCTCAGCCGTAAAGTAATTTCAGAAAACCCTGCCAATGACCAAGTTAGGCCTGAAAATGCTTACATTTTGAAATGTTTCTTAATTATGTCACCTCCGACCCCTATTATACTGTCTATTAGTGTTACATGCAGTCGGTGTGATGATACATGAAAGAAATTCTGTCCCATTTACAGTCACTAGAAACATCTAGCCACAAAGTTGCACGAGTCCGGGCCTAAGGGATCACAAAAAGTCGGAGAAATTTTCAATTCTCATAGGCCAAATTTGGTCAATTGAGGCCGTATCGGAAATGTTTGCCGACTAAACCACAAAAATCAGCGCATAGACCTTACGAGTTCACCTCCACTGCGTCAAAATTTTTTCGCAATTTTGCGAAAAGGTTTGAAAATTTTTCGCACTCACCAACTTTTTTTCGCAATTGCGAACGTTTTTGCAAAAAAACCCCAGATTTGTCCACAAGTTATTGTAGAAAAACTGCACCGCCAAGTGCTATAAATTTTTGCATGGACAAAGGCGGAGTCAAGCTAAGTTCGTATGCGCGCTGCTGCTGGCTAATATTCGTCTTTGTCCTTGTCTTCTAGCACAAGTATGAACTAGGCTTTAGGCCTTGGATTAAAAGAACACATACCATTCAATGTAATTAGATGAATAATTTGCGATTAAAATTATTGATTGTTATTGATACTTGGTTGCTAGCTCATTTTGTGTTTGGAAATTTGGTTCCGTTTAGATTTCAGAAGATCACATTTATTCCCGTATTTAAAATAATTTCTACACGTGCTTTGTATTAATTATCTCTGTTTTTTTTTTTTGTATTTCTTTCTTTCCCCTCTTTCCTTTACAACCTAACCTTAATAATTTTTTAAAACTAATAAAATATAATTCTAATTTTTAAAACTTAAGCTGAGCACTGAATAATTGACCATTCAGTAACCAGTGGGGGTGTCTGACTACTAACTACTACTTACTTACTAAAGTTTTCCAAAATAAGCTGTCCCACTTACTTATTTTAGTGGCATGACTTCTGCGATTATATACTTGCTGTACTCTTGATAGTCAAAATCTATTCTTTTCTTAACGAAATCACATGTTTCGGTTTCTCAAGTGGTGTTGTCAGTTTATAACTACTTACTACTGCTGCTTCGTCAAGTATTTGATAATAAATCCCTGCTGTTCTATTCCAGGCTTAGTGCAGCACATCAATGGCAGTCTGCAGGTGACCTATCATCCAGAGGGCCCCGATGGTGATCCCGTGACCGTGGATTTCACCCCGCCTTTCAGACGCATTAAAATGTTGGAGGAACTGGAAAAACGAGTTGGCGTCAAACTGCCGCCACCGGATACGCTGCACACGCCGGGTAAGGAGAGACTGATTTTTGTTGTATTAGGTGCAGTGACAAAATGACGAAATAATGACGTCACATGCGCTGGCTGATCCACTGCACTAGGCTGCTAGTGACGTCATCCTGCAGGCTTAACGGACATACGGCTGTAAGTATCAATCGAGCCTTAATCCTCCCTCAAGCTTGACCGTGGTTATATTGATGATGATAATATTAGCACTCGTTAATGTTAGTATCCCAGGTGCTCCGTGGTTATATTCTTGACGGAGTGTGAAAGAAAGTCAAAAAATATGTTGTTGTTTCTATTTTAACTAGCAGTCGATTCGTTCGACTGCATCAATAACAGAATCTGAACTATTTATAGTGATATTAATAATAATTGTTCGTAACTTTCTGGCCGCGCTGAATGATATTATTTTAGATTGGGTAATTTTATTATTAGAGTGATAATTGTTGTTCTAGAGTCTGCCAAAGTATTAGACGATCTATGTGTGAAATTCAAAGTGGAATGTGCGCCTCCCAGAACACCTGCCAGAATGATCGATAAAGTCAGTTGAAGACTATAGTGTAAATAACGAGTGATTATTTTTTTAATGTAGAACTTAGCTCTATTAAAAATAAAAAACAAATTAATGTGAACTTCATAATAGTCTATAGCTTAGCGTTATTGACAGTGTTAATATGATCTATATAGTGTTGTGCATTTTCATGTCAACTATTAAACCTTGTGTGTGATTATTGAAATCAAGAATTGTAACTATACTATTTGTTGGAAACACGGTACGTGTTTTAATTAAACCCATTCTTAGTTGAATACGTGATCGTATAAGATTAATATAAAAACATGGAGATTTTGATTATGTTCGATTTCGTTTGAAAAGACTTGTTTAGTTAATAGACCGAGTCCAAAGTTACACGCCTTTTGATATTACCGGTTTAATATTGGTATTAATTATGATTCTTGATTTACTACTAGATTTGAAAAATTCTTACGGGTACAAAAAACTGTTGTACTCTGTACTGTAGAGCGGGGGGGGGGTCTGCCTGAGGAGAAACCAAAAAAACAGCTACTATAAACTTTTCCGCCTCTATTTCAGCTAGTCGGCGAACTGATTGAGCCAGAACTGATCAATCCCACCTTCATTATTGACCATCCTGCCGTCATGAGCCCCCTCTCCAAATGGTACAATTCAGTTTGATAGAATTACGGCTGAGTTAGTTGTAGAAGGCCTTGCCAATTATTTATAATTTTATAGCTTAAAAATAATTAGTGTTCTTCGCTGATCTATGCGGGTTGCGGTGGAGGGGGTAATTTTGTAGTGGATTGTGGATTACATGAGTTTTGCTGTTATCTGATATGATTATCTGCGTCCTTTAAAAATTAATCATACTTTAGAAAATGTGTTCCTATTTCCTACAAACTGTTCATACGTCAGATTAAACGGATTTAGGATTTAGTATTTTTCGCTATTTATATACTGCTCTAATCATTCAGTCAGACCCAGACGAAGGTTAGCTAATGTAACTGAATTCGTGAATGCTAATCAAGACTGACTGTTGATCTCGTCAGATACAGCAAATGTATTCAGGAATATTATGTTAGGCCTAAACATAAGCAGCGGAAGATATATACTTACCTACTTTATGTATTTCGGTGTGATATCCGTAAGTTCGAAGTAGAAAAAGCTGCATTTGTTAAATCTGGCGATTGATTTCACTCTAAGGCTCGATTCATACTACTGACGTAGATATGTCCGTTCAGCCTGCAGAATGACTTCACTAGCAGCCCAGTGCAGTGGATCAGCCAGCGCATGTGACGTCATTATTTCGTCATTTTGTCGGCTGAACGGACGGACATACGGCTGTAAGTATGAATCGACCCTAAACCTATTGATTCATTTAGTCATTATTTTAGAGCCTCAAAATACTTCGAATAAGTTTACACCGGGAAAGAATTAGGATTTGGTCGCATAGTATACAAATGCCGCTTGTTCTCAATCCAATAAGCAGCTGAGATGAAGATTTCTCATTACTAATAATATATAATAGGGCCTTTCATGTACTCTTGCTAAAAACTAATGTAAATTTTGGGTTTGATTGTTTTTTGAATTATTGTTTTTAGGCATCGGCACGTGAAGGGTTTGACGGAACGGTTTGAACTGTTCGTGGTGTGCAGGGAAGTGGTGAATGCGTACACAGAGTTGAACGACCCCATTGTGCAGAGGGAACGATTCGAGGCACAGGCTGATGTACGTATATGATCGAAATTAAGTAGATAGATTACATTTAAAAAAATGAATGGTTATCAAGTGCACAGTGCATAATGACGTGGTGTGCTGAAGAAATACATGGTGACTGTTAGGGTCAATTCATACTTACAGCCGTATGTCCGTTCAGGTTGCAGAATGACGTCATTAGCAGCCTAGTGCTGTGGATCAGCCATGCATGTGACATCAGCAGAACGGACACATGGATGTAAGTATGAATCGAGCCTTATTGGTTAGGTTTAGTTATACACTATTAGCTGCAGCATTCATAGGATTATACAAATGGTGATATTTTGTTTTGGGTTTATTTTTGTGTAATGTTGGTGTATTTGACAGGCGTCCAATGCGCGCTAGCAATAGCCAGCTTATCATAATAATATTTTGTGCAACCAAAAGTGAAAAGTTCTGTGCAGTATTGTGTTTTTTCTAACTAAATTTGTTAATAGCAATACATTTTACGAGTTATGATTTCTGAAAGACTAAGAGCGATTGTCAGAAAGACGATTTCTTATATTAGATTTCCGTAAATGCCGCAAGTCTGCAATAGGCTCTTCTGAGTAAGGTCAGCATTAAGTCCTGTTCCTACTTGTCCTGTGGAGCATAGGGACAGCTACAACAACAATATTTTGGTCAATTGCTATGAAAAATTGACCCGATTAGTATTGGCTACTTTTTCGCAGACGCAGTAGTTTGGGCTTCAACATGGTTCTCACAAAAAATTGTCATATTTAGCCCTGCAGTTTTCTTGGAATTGCTTAAGGACAAAACGATAGGGACAAGGATAAGGACAAGTATGAACCGGGCTTTAGAGACATTCATTTCTCTACTGCACCAAAGCGTAGCTGTGTTTCAGGCCAAAGCAGCAGGGGACGAGGAGGCGCAGCCAATTGATGAGAACTTCTGTCTGGCCCTTGAATACGGCTTGCCCCCGACGGCGGGCTGGGGCATGGGCGTGGATAGAATTGCCATGCTGCTCACTGATACAGTCAATATAAAGGTGAGATAGGAACTACTAAAGATAAGTGAAGTTAGGTTGGCTTAATATTAAATGAATCAGTTTAAAAGTGTGGTTGACGCAGAAAATAGATAAGAAAAAGTGTGGGAATTCTTAAAGTGGGTGATCAGAAGATATGTAGCTGTTGTATCACAGTTGTTGTGACGGTTGCACATTGTCAGGTTTGCCTTTTTGCCCTTAGATTTAGAATCGGAATTGATTTCGTGAAGCAATAATGATCATTTTTTTTTGTTTTTTTATGTTTTTCATTTTCTTTTTAGGATGTGTTACTGTTCCCCGCCATGCGTCCGGACGAGCAGCGACAGAAATTCAACCCGGGCACCCTCTGGGAGGAAAATATTAAAGCAGCTGAAGCCGAGGCCGCCAAACAACCAAAACCTTCCCAGTAGCTCATTTAGGACTGTTTCTGTTATTGACTTTGCAGACTTGTCACTCGGACTAACCGATAAACTCAATTTTTGAATAAAAAAAGCAACATTTTTGAAGTTTTCAGCAGTACATTAATAGAGTATCATAAAGTCCTGTTGGAATAGCCGTAAACATGGGAATAATAAATAATTGACCGGCATAAACGACGAAAAAATTATAGTATAAAATCAACACATTCATAATAAGTGAATTCAGTCCAGATAGTCTTACGTAATTTCTATTCAAAGAACAACGCTATTGAGAAGGGAGAAAGCGAGGGGTAATGATAATAAAAAATGCGACTTTATTGCTAATCGCTTAAAAGAATTCAGAATAGTGAAACTGAATATAGATATTAACAGTAAGAACTCCTGCAGTAGTTCAGGGGACGTAATTTTAGTTTTTTTAGTCGTGAAAAAGTTGTTTCGTAGGCTTATAAAGTAGGGATGCGCTTACCAAATCTAGCCCTGTCTGCTTACCAGTAGTGATCTGTGTTATTTATTTGTGTATTTTTTATTGGAGGCACTTTTAAATGGATTGGGGGGGTTTGGGGGATACTCTGATGGAGTTTTCGGTACAGTTTCGGTTTCGGTGAATAAAAGTTTTACGAGAGAGGTGCTGGGCGCTTTTGCTTTGGGAAACATTTTGACAATTTCAGGGGTACTGACCGAAATAGGGATGCGAGAGGGTGGTTCTTTCTTGTTGTTTTGAGTGTTACTCTTTTTTCCTCTTTCACCGTTAATGTGCGTCTACCCTAAATTTTCAAAGTCCTCAAAATGAGCTGGTCTCTCCCCCAATTCTATTTCGATTTTAAACGAGTCAACCCTCCCCTCCCCCTTGTAAGGGAGCAGTACGCTGTTCTATAACTGGGATCGGAAATTTGGAAGTATCGAAACTGGAAATTTATTTTGATGTAATTTGTGGCGACTGCTAAATTTTGTATGTTCAAGTCATAGTGATAGCTATTTGTTGCGAGCCGTATATTTTGGTTGTTTTGTTGTACAGCTACGAAAGTTGTTCGAAAGTTAGTTATTTTTGTTTGTGATCAATATCACTCGATTGTTATTCTGCACGAGCATAAATAAATATTTTTTGGTGTGACTTGTGTGATGATAGTTTACCCTTTATTGATTTTGTTGTCAACTTTTAATGTGGGTTTAGCTTTTTTGAACAGTTTTGGTGGTAGGCAGAAACTGTGCGCCGGAAATCGGAGGATTACGTCTGGAATTGGTTTTTTTCAGACTTCGTTTTTACTGATGAGAACCGATTAGAAAACTTTCGGGCAGAGTTGAACTGAATTCAACTTCGCCGGGTATACGGACAAAGTGAAATTGTGCCGTTTAGTACGGATGAACGGACATACGGCTGAAGGGCAAACGGGCATACGGCTGAACGGACGAAAGTATGAGTCAGACGGGGGTTGTTTCGTTCATTTTATCCAGATGTCCGTTTGCCCGTATGTCCCAATGTCCGTAAGTATGATCGACCCTAGTAAGTGTTCATTTCGAATTTACAGGATGTTTTGAGACCTTAGTTCTGATTTTGTTAAGGAGGGAACAGTCAAGTTTTTCGCTGATAATTTGTACTGTAGAATTGTACATCTCACTGCGGTCAACACCATGTTTGTTACATACAAATCCTGTTGAGCTTCATAAATTTTACGTAAGCTACAGTCGAATGGCTTGTCGAGATGGTGTGCAGACTACAGGAGGCTTGATCGGCTATCTGTCCCGGCTGCCTGTGCCCCAGAAAGGTTCGCTCTTACGACTCTATGCCGCCTCTACCCCTTAAATTGATGGTCGAACATTGCGTAGCTCGATGCTGGCCGATCGTTAAATTGCAACTGCACATAATGTGTGGTCGAGAATTCCCAATTTAATCCTTACTTTTCGAATCCTTGAGGTGCGGTTTAGTCAAAAATTACAGCTTTTATTTAGGAATACAAGAGTCACGTTTATGTTTGTGTATAATATTTGAGATTTAAAGTTACATTTAGAGGCGAAAAATTTTGCTACTTTATAAGTTAAGACAGAATTTCTTGTAGGCGTTTGTTAAAGGGCTAAATTTCAATCGTTTACATAAACCCACAATTTTCTAACAAAACTTCTACGGGCATTTAGTTGAAATTTAAAATTGTTAAATTTAACAATTTCGCTGTAAAATTTATAAAACATGCGCCTACCTACAATATATTACAGTTAATTTTGGAAGTTTAGGATGTCTCTTTTATGCTTGCCAGACGTTAGGTTTTGTAATATTGATAAAAGTTTTCCAAAAATGTTTATAATAAGTTGTTTTCCTTCAATGAAAAAGTTAATTTGTTACAAAAATATGAACTCAGTGCATTTGTGTTTGCCATTTTTACTGTTCGTGATGCTTCGTCTAGCTTCGTATTAGCAAGAGTACATAATAGCAAGAGTACATAATAGCAAGAGTACATAATAGCGTCTCACTCTTTATAGAAGATGTTGTCCGAACGAATTCCGTTCTTCTATAAAGAGTGAGACACTATTATGTACTCTTGGTATTAGTGTACTAGTGGTGGTTAAAAGCTTTGAAATTCTTTATTTTTCAGAGGTCACATTTTTGTGGACCTCGGGAAGTTTGTGTAGGTAGTTTTGTTTTGGAATTGAAACACTTTGAAAATGTTGGTGACAATTCGAAACACACAAGAGTGATCCATTCGCGGCCACTTTCTGGATTTTTTCGGGCCCTAACGAAGAAATTTAGCATTTTTTACTTAAAATATAGCATTTTTCCACGTTAAATTCACTCTTAACGTACCAGTTTTGTTTTTGATGCCCTCGTGATCGACCGAAAATACCCCACATTTTACAAAATTTTGACCAAATTTGTGAGACCCTCTTCCCGGCCCTCGATTTTGGGGGATCCCCCCCTCATACATGAACACCATGACTGAAAGTTGTTCAGCCATCGTTTTTGTATGTTTTTTGTAAATTTTTTGGTTTTAGTTTCAAAGCCAAACACAGGTTCCTGCTTTTTACATTGTTATATACTTTCACTAAAATTTATTTATTTGTTTTATTCTTTTATTTTCAATGCATTTTTACGTAACACCTAGCTCAGTTTTACTACATTTAGACAGCTTTCGATGTCAGGATTGTGTAGATCGCAGAAATAACAAAATCTCGCGCAAAAATTTACTATTAATGAAGTGACAGCCGTTTTAGTACAGCCGGTTTTTCGCTCGTTTTCTAATACTGCGGCCAAGGTTGAGCGCAAGGCAAATTTAGTTTAAAGTAAAAATTTCTTGCCTGTAAGTATGAACCCACTTGTATTGACCACCTTCAACCCCAACCAAACATGAAAAATGACAAGCACGTTTTGCGAGTAAAGTTTAATGTATTTTTGACAGATTGCGGTGCGACTTGCGTACTGTGCTGAGGATATTCTTCGAATATAAAACGCGGCACTTGAATTTTTTTGAAGCCAACATACATATGTAATAAAAATATCAACTGTAAGTCTTAAACTATTTTCTAACCAAGAGTGTCCACAGGAATATTCAACAAAGTTCGCATGTGTCAAAAATCGAGCGCCAGTCAGCTACTGCACTGGTATTCATAAAAGTGTAAGTCTGGCTTTTTATCAAGACTTGCACCAAGTCCCGCTTAAACTCCCAGTTTTTTGTATTAGTAAATTAAAACTAAAATTAAACATTTAGCTTCCGACACGCTGATAAACAATTTACGAAGCAGTGTTGCGACAGGTTTTGTCATTTTGCTGTCTCCTTTTGTGCTGTTTCTTATGTTCAGCAAATTAGCCAATATGTCGATAGTGATCGCTCCCGACTCCCCAGACGGACTCAGTCACAGTCTGAAAGAACTCTTGGGGTCACGACTACCGAAACATGATAGTGCCGCCAGTGTTTTTGTGCTGGGAGTTTCCGGTACGTTTCTGAACTTCATTGTGTTTTGACGTGTTGAACTCAGGGAAAAAGGTAAAATCATTCGTATTTGCCCGTATCTAAAATTTTGGGGAAACTTAATTCATTCATTATGACGTGTCAATTCTTTTTAGTGCATAAGATCAAGAGTAGGTCATAGGAATATAGTATTATGTTACTGTTGATAAAATTTATGTATGAATAAATATACAGAGTGATTAACTTTTTTTTCTTTGGCCTCATATAGCATATAATAGTTCATAAATTGTAAAGTGAGAAACGGATAAATAAACACAAAATTACGGTATATAATAAATCCAGTTGCTCAGAGAAGAGTATGGATTACTGTAATTTCATTTGGGGAGGGGTGGTTTCAAGCTTGTGCCGTGCCCGCACATTTATTTATTTGTTTCAGGTGGCAGTATGGTGAACATGTTGTCGTCTATTTTCGCCCAACTCTCATCGGTCGACTGGTCTAAAGTCCGAATCATATTTTGCGACGAACGAAAAGTGCCCCTGGACAATGCCGATTCCACCGCGGGAGCCTACCGGAAGAAACTGCAAGAGACCGGAGCCAAAATCCCTGACGCTAATATCATAGAAATTGATGCTTCGTTATCTGGTAGAGAACATTTTTTGCGTACCGACCAAATTTTTATTTTTTAATATTTAATTTTTATTATTAATATGTATTTTTATTTTTCCCATGATGGAGAAATAGGTTATGTAGCTGACTAGTTTAAACAACTAACTGTCTCCGATATAAATAGAGGGTCTGATAGGGGCAAGCCTCAATCAGAGTTAAGATTCCGAGACAAGCTTAAATTTGACCCATCAAATAAAGCCCCCTAATTGGCCTGAAAAAGGTTCCCTAAAACTTCAAGATCGCTGCAAGTTTTAAAATGCTTCAAAAATGAGAGAAAACAAAAAAATTGCAAAAAATTTTGCATTTTTAGGCACGATGGTGAGTTAAAATCCCCCAAACGTCGGACAAGCCCACCTAAAGTTTCAGGAATTCGTTTCACAAAAGTTTGTCATCAGTTTGTTATCAGTTATTGGTAATCATGCATCAGTTATCAGTAAATTTTCACCAGTTTCACTATCAGTAAGTTTTTGTAACTTACTGATAAATTTCAACGCATTATAGGGCTGAGTCGCAGAGTGCAATCATGCTTTCGCAATTAGTCCAAATCGTTTTAGCCTTAATCATTTATTATTTATTTTAGTGGCCGATTGCGCCGCAGACTATGAGAAAAAACTGAAAGCCATTCCCGGTCTAACGCTGAACGAAGAGGGATTTCCGAAATTCGACATCCTTCTGCTGGGCATGGGCCCGGACGGTCACACCTGTTCTTTGTTTCCCGGTCATGCGGTGTTGAAGGAAAACCAACGCTGGGTGGCTCCGGTGTCGGGCTCCCCCAAACCACCGCCAGAACGCGTCACCCTCACCCTGCCCGTCATTGCTGCGGCCCTGGATGTGGCTATTGTGGCTACGGGCACCGAAAAAGCGGGTGTCATTCAAGTTGGTGGTTTTTTGGATGATTTTCGGTCATTTTTGTGGTCTTATTTGCAAAGCAAAGACAGATTCTTCGACAGGAGTTAAAACTTTCCAAAACGTCTCTTGAAGCTTGGAATTACAGCCGGTAGATTATAGTTTGACGTTAAGACTTTATCATATTGTCGAAGTATATGTTTGTGCAGCGGAGTTAGGTATTTAAATCTAAAGAAAACAAGGGATCAAATTATAACAATAACATACTGTGTGTTATAACCATTTTGGAGTCTATTCCGTTTGTATTTAATGCGTTTAATTGTACTTGAGATAGCCTGGCAAAATCAATACCTATAGATAAACTTGCTTTTTAGCTCCCTGAAATTAACTTGCTACAGAAATGTACTTACGCTTTAGGTCTATAAATCCGATGTTATTTTTTAAAACCAGGCTTAAAGGTAATTAACCCAGCAAAATGTGCCTTCGTTTGAATAGCCTAATTCACACGAAGGCGCATTTTGCTGCATTGCGTACGCCATGACCCATTTATAAGATGAGCGAGCGGTGATTTACTTCGTAATTTTGCCGGCAGAACATACGGCTTCATGTATAGAGCCTAAGTTACATCTGTTTATGGAACTGGTGTGAGTTCTACATAAATAAATTTTTTAGGAAATTCTCGAAGGAGAGCAGCCGGACAAATATCCTGTTGGTTTCATTGCTTTTTCTCGTTTGCCCACTTTCTGGTTTTTGGACAAGGCCGCCACAAGCAAACTCGAGTGCACGCCAATACTCACCAAATTCGAAGAGCTTGCTGCCTTATAATTTTTTCTAAATAAATTTTTGAATATATTTTGATGTTTTGATAGACATTTTGTGTATGGTAATTTGTTTGTTTGACTTTCTAATTTATGTGGTTATATACTGTTTCTTTACTGTATGTATGTTCTTCTCTCCTGTACCTACATATGTAGGTAAATACTTTAATTTATCGCTTGTCCTATTCCGACTTTGGGCCACGGGTAGAGATAGGTGCGATATAAGTTGCTCAGTAGCAAATTAATTCAGACTATTTTTAAAACTAACGATTTTTAGCCGTTATATGCTGAAAGCCTAAGTCCATCATCATCATGCAACAGTTAAGAGCATATATTCGACTTAGCAACTCAGTCATAACCTAGACGGTAACCTAATCAGACTAGTCAATGCATGTTTGCTTATAAAGCTCATGTACTGGCTCTCCCACGGATACCGAGTGACGAGAGTTGTTTTTATAACCCTAACCTTGCCCTAAGTAAACCCTTAAGGCGGAAGGTGAAGAAACAAAGCATAAATCTGTGAATTTTGTTATTTGTTATTCTCTCGAGCACACAATATCTATTTAATGCCATGATCGTTCCATTGTGATTTTTTATTGCTGTATTGGTATAAATTGATGACTCAGTTAATCAATAAATCTATATTGTTTTACATATAGCAACTGGACGCAGTTAAGCAAGTTTCAAAATAACCGAGACAGAGTAAATAATTAGTCTTTAATGCCTACACTGTGTGAGTAGGGGCAACAGACAGGCCAGACTTGGATGGGTGCACCGTGGTCTGACTGTTTACGTTTTTAGCACGCGATTATTAACCCTTGCGGGCAGCGGGCCGGCCCGGGGCCGTTGCAGTCGGCCCGGTGGGCCCTGGTTGGCTTGATCAGTAATAAAGACTGCTAAAGTCCAAGGACCTGTAGCACACTAATAATTTACATACAACTGTAACTTTTTGCATTACAAACACAAAACTGCCTCTTAAAGTATCAGTGTTATTCCCCAGGTGTTGCTTTGATAAGATAGCGCGAGCTCTCGCACGTTACACTCTAGCTGTAGAATGAATCAATGAATAGCTGACACCGAACGGAAAGCTAAAAAACTGAACCTTTTACCAGTTTTGTTGTAGGCGGGGTGAACCCCACCAAATAAATCAATAAACTTAAGTCTCGCCAATCTTTTTTGTTTTTAGCACTTTATGCGAATTAGTAATTACCACTATCTTTCCGGGAAGGAATTGTACTCCCTTTTAGGAGTCTACTTGTTATATTTAGTGGCCAAATTTTGAATCTACTACCACACAACAAAACCTATGCTTCCCTAAGCAATGTGCAAATTTAATTTTTTTTCATGGCAAAAGTAGTATTTTCTTCATGACCTAATTAAGATTTCGGGTTGCGCCGCCAATAGTCAACTTTGTGTGCAACAGATACAACAAATGTTGTACTCTATTGCTGTCCTTCAACTATGGCAAGCGCTTGACTTTTGTGTTAATACTCTAGGGGGAGGTACATAATATTATGCCTGAGCGATGGCGCAATTTTTTCACAAATTTTCAACTTTGAGCGCTTATAACGCAAAAACGGCGCGTCCTAGACCCTTAATCGACTCATTCGGTGGGATGCATAAAGGCAGTCTTATCTCAGTCTTGCTAAACGCAGTCTAAGGGCAACGTTCTAACCTATGTAATACGTGTAGAATTTTTCGTTACGATGTTCTAAATTACTGAAATAGAATGCCTTAGACTGGTTTTAACGTAAGCTGCCTTTATGCATTCCACCCATTATGTTTTGTTCACCATTTATTTTTCTGTCGAATGGCGGTTTTGCCATCTTTCTACGACGCACGTAGCTCGAGCCATGGCCAAAAAACTAGAAGATGTCAGAATCAGGCTGCCTGGCGTGAGATGCTCTGGCATTAAAGGGTTAAATCAGTCAGCTTCATTCTATAGACGATCAAAAAGAAGCTAAAATTTTGCACTGCGATAAAACCGAGTCAAGGTACTGACCCGGTGACCCGGTCCAAATAGTGACCCGAACTGACCCGGTGACCCGGTGACCTGGTTTCATCTCTGCTATGGGGGTTTGGTGACGCTATTTTTGGCAAAACTATACAGGGAAAACAACTAGTCATTTTTTTCCTGTCGCTACCACAGTAGCGACAGGACCTTACATTTGATTTGCCCTAGCGAATTACACGTGTTACGTGTAATCGCTGGGAGAAAATTGTGTGTGTGTTTGTGTGTAAACTTACCGTTATGTGTGATCGTGTTTTGTGTGTAAGCTGGCCCAGGCGGCCAGCTAGCCAACTTTTGTTGTTGTTGTTGTTGCTATTGGTGCTAGTTTCGTGGGTTTATGTAGGCCCAGAAATGGCAAATTGAGTGTTTTTTTACTTAATTTTGGTGTTTCTTATTTTCAAAGCACCCGACATTTTTTGTTTCAGAAACTATGGGATGGATTCAGGTAATTTTAAGTTTGTTTAGGTAGCTTATAAAACGGTAAAAAAACAAGTAGCCTATAAAACAGGCAAAGTTCCACCCAGAACTAATAAGTACAATATAAATTTTAAAAAACAACTAGTACTTCACCCCACCCAGAATTTGCTAACTACCCGCGTATGAGTTCCACCAAGTAGCGGTACGAGCAAAAATAGTTAAAGGTCTATTTTCTGCATGCGGCTAGCCAATAAATGATGCCTGATTTAGGCTGCTTTTACCAGAATCTAACCGTTAGGTCTAAACCTGTCAGAAAAGTGCCACACATTTCTGTGCTGTGAATTGCCAAAAAATTCCCAATATATGCCTTTAATTAAATTAACTAGCCCAAAAAAGTTTAAAAAAATTCCAAAAGATGTTTTAGGGCTGTATTCACCGATTTTTGCATGTTTATAGCTTATTACAAATTGTACAATTTTATTATTCTTGCATTGAATGACATGACAAAAAGTTTACAGTTGGTGGTTAATGGTTGGTACTTCGTTACCAAAATAGCGAAGCTTTGTCGTAAAGGACCAAGTAAATTGTAAGACTAGATCTTCCTACAGGACAGTCTATTAATACTTACAGCCCTATGTCCCTTCAACCGACAAACTTACGAAATAATCACGCCACGATCTGAACTTCTACACTATTAGTGTCGATTATTTCGTAATTTCGTCAGCTGAACGGACATACGGCTATAGGCATGAATCGGCCCTAATGCCAGAAAACCATCCCCGAATGTTAAAAATAAAAATATAGTGGGTAGCGAGCGACAGGTTTAACTTCCTTTGAAGAAAATTCTTCCAAGTGATTTAGCTTCTACCGAATATGATTTGCACTCAGAATTACTGATACTGGTGCAGACCGCAAGGCTGGTCGTGGTCATGGATAAGAACTCCATAAATTTTGCATGACATTGCTGCTTGTTTGCTAGCATGCCATGTTGGACACCAGCAACTCTGCTTACTCGGCTACTATGGATGCAGAGATTATTCAATACTTGGATCGTGTTCAGCATCTAACTGGCTAATTTTCATAAACGATGCACTGACTTGTTTTAGTTATGATTTATGAACGGTTAAGTTTAACGCGCCAAATGTTACTTAATTTGTTTGATTATATAATGTGTTAATAAAATTGTAATTGTATATAACAGTGTAATGTAATCTAGTAAGTTAACAGAAGGCTTGCAGCTCGTACACCTGGCTTGTAGGTCGGTACGTATGGCTTGCAGGTCGGTATCCTCGGCTTGCAGGTCGGTATGCATGGCTTGCAGGTCTGTATGAATGGCTTGCAGCTCGGTACCTACACTTAGTCTAAATTGACACACTTTTGGCTTGCAGCTCGGTACTATACCGATTAAGCAGTGTGAAAATTTGATTTTTTCATCGCAAAAGTAGCATTTTCTTTACAACCTCATTATGATATGTGATCGCAACTCTGGCAGTCAAATTTTTGTGCATCAGATACAGCAGATATTGTAGTTTATTTTTAGCAGTCAACTATGATATTGTAGTTACTGTGTAATTACTCTACGGTGAGGTACATAACTTTCAACTTTGAGCGCTTATAACTAAACAAGCACTTTTGTTGACGAGCATATATTTTTTCAGAGGACGACAGTCTGTCGGTAAATGTAAAAAACCCAAAACTTCAAAGCATCCCAGTACACAGAGTCCCGAATGCAGTCGGTTTTATTCTTTTTACGGCGGACTGCACCAAAAAAAATTAACTGACGATTAGATTAAACCGATTTAGCTCTGGCTTAAATTCCTTAAATCGGTTAAGTCCGCCGCACCAATGAAGATTAGCACAGTTGGCGCTTAAGATTTAGTTGAAAACTAGAGTTTAGTTGCGATTTAGCTGAGATTTGACTAAGTCGATTTAACTATAGTTCAGCTCAAGCTCAGACTCGAGTTAATCCGATATGGTGCAGTCCAATGGTAGACCTTCCAGTGTTACTTAACACTGGAAAGTCGACCTAGCGGAAATAACAGGTGTCTGTTTATTTGAAAATTCTGCAAATTCCATACAAACCAAGTATAAAGTACCTGTTACGCTGTGGCGCAGCAGGAAAAAGCCCAGAATAGGAGTACAAATTGTTCTCGATCTTAGCCAGCAACTATATGCAAATTCCAAATGTACGAAAAGGTTCCGAGCGAGGGGAATAGACTGTGACGATCTACGTTTGTACGGTATCGGTGTTAGGTGGCACACATTCACTTTCGTTAGGTACAGCGACAGCATGGCCAGCTCGAGCATGAACACATAAATTATATCGGCGATTTTCGGTGATGACACATGAGAAAATTTTTGCAATTAAAATTAGACGAAATTTGTGTTTTGAAGAGGAACAGCAGAAAAATTGTAGGAAAAGGCAGAAACAGTTGACACAATGTCGTTCCAACATCCAACAGCACAAGTTTATGCCAACAATCAGGTTTCACTTTCGGCAATGCTTTGTCAGAACGAAATTTGTATGATTTTTTTACAATAGCATTTTTGGGTAGATTGGCATGATTTGTATGAGTTTGCTTACAAGATGGCAGACTTTCTAGAACCGGAATAAAAACGTCGTCGATATAACCATTTCATTCTAGAACGCTATTCACTGTTGCCGTTAGATGAGGGTTGCTGTTATCGACTGAATCTATAAGGAGGGCACAGAACATCGCTGGTTTGCAGGTGTATAGGACTATAGGTTTCACATACTTTTAGATTCATTTCTTCGCTAGTTTGACACTCAGTTATTGTATTAATAGTAGAGGGTTGCCTAGAAGAGCATCAAGTTTTTCTTCTAGATTGTCAATACGCGTACCACTGGCTTAGAATCAGGTTCATCCGTAGTGTCTACAAAGTTTACATACTGTCTGTTTGTAGCAGGGTTCCCAGTTAGTTGTTGATACGGATGTCTCCCACGGCATGGGTATCGGCCACACTGACTTTGAATGTGACCCGCTCGTTTACACTTATTGCAAATTGGTTTTCCATCAGTCGTATATTGAAATCGAAGCTGATTTTGTGCTGAATTTTGTGCGTGCCAACCGCGATTAGATAAATTTTTGCTACGGTAAGAATGAATCTACGGTTTCAGAAAAATCTATCTATTCGCCGTTCTATCTAAGATTAACCTTTGTGTTGAGGGGCGGTACATCTGTTTTGGTAAATCCTATGCTAGTTTTTTGTGTAAGATGATACAACACATTTGTAAAACATTTAGCCAGATTTTATGCTGTGATATCGGATAGCAGTTGCTTAGGGCCTTTTCATAAATTATTTTAACGAGATTAGATCAACTCGATTAAGAATTTATGAATGCCGATTAAGGATTAACGTATTAAAAATATTAGCGCGCTTACGGCTAATCTTAATCAGCGTCGTTTTCACAAAGTATTTTTCGATTATCTTGATTAAGACCTTGATCTGAATCGTTTTCATATATTCAAATTAATCATAGTGTATTAACATAGGTGCTGGCTGTGGCTTGATCTAATCGGGTGTCGTTTTCACAAATAGAATTAAGGATTAAGCATTAATCTTAATCTGCTATTATTTTATGAAAACCGATTAACGATTAAATATTAAGCTAATCAATTTAATCTTAATCTGTTTTCATAAAAGATCATAATAGATCAAACTAATCTCGATAATCGTTGAGATCAAGTGAGTATGTGTTCAACATACAAAACCTTAATCTCCGTAAATGTACGGAGATTACCTAGTTTAAGCAACAATTTCTCACGTTTGTTGGCTAACTAAAAATAGTTGATTTTTAAATTGATTTTGAAATCTTACCTGTATTCATTCGAAATGTTCCTATGTGTATAACTTTTATATTCATAGGTAATTCTTTATTAGCTTTAAAGTTGTAAATTATCAAAAATGCGTCTGAAGTTGCAGATTTAAAACAGTAGCGAAAAGTTGGATCAAATATCGACTTATGTACCTTCTGAAGTTTCAAAAAATTAAATTGTTCGATTACATGCATGTTGTCAAATAAGAAGTTTAGATTTTGGAACAGCAATCATCAAACGAATCTTTTTAATATCAGTCTTACAGCTAATTAGTATATATTATGAAAATTTTCAATGTGATATAAATCCCCTCATATCAGAGGGCGGCTAGCGCAATTGGTTGGACGGAACTGAATGCGAATTAGAAAGCCCATTATTCGCTCCCACTTCGCGATTATGTCTGTAGAATGGAAAGTTGGCTGTCAGATAAAAAGAGGAGGTGCCTACCTACCTGTAGTTCTAGTGTTAATTAACACTAAAAGAAAATATAGAAATTCGACCTACATGAAATAGTATAGAAGGAGACTCTGAATCTGAATATAGTATATACGTGGCCCCTGAAGTCGCGTAATAACTCATGAGGATTATTGATCCACTAAATAACAGTAGTGATTCGCTGCGTGAATGGGGACCATGAATGATCTGGTTTAAAATGCTGGAAATTAGATTAAAACCGACAGTGTCTTAATTTTTTCGTAAAATTAATTAGTTTTTGCTGGGTTGGTGGCATACATATTACGGTGTCTCGGTAAGAAGGGCTGTCCCGGATTGTTAAAAACATTAGGGGCGCCTTAACCCGACATTTTTGGGAATGAAACATTTCAAATCATTCCATAAGCATGTAATTTTTTGTAAACTTTGAGTCTCAGGGGACTCTGTTTTCAGCACCAAAAAGTGGGTACTGTCTTAGTAGGTCAAATCTGAGGTGGTTTGTTCCTTGATCCATCCCCCCATCCACTAGACTTCCCCCAAGTGCATCTGTTGCTGTGTTGGTTAGTGGTGGAATTAGGAGTTGACGCAGCTCAAGCGTTTTCTGACCTCAAAAAATACGGTGAGGAACGGAATAACCGTTTAATCCGGTAGTTATTTCCGGTGCGAAGCCAAACCCAGCTAACTACATAGTCTTATAATTTACGCGACGAGTAGGCCCGGAACTTATAGGGTAGGTAATTTTTTCTTTTTATCATTAGCTTTTGACACAAAAAGTTATAAATTATGCAAGTTTGTAAACTGACAACGGCAGTAAATCTGTCAAGAAAGAAAATCAGGGTCCGGGTTTGGGCGACCAAAATTTCTATCAGAGCCGACACGGCCCCGTCTAAAAAATCCGGCCCTTCTCGTCTCTATTGCACAGCCAGAACAATAGCAGCATATAAACGCTAAGCATTCAGCTTGCTGAAATTTACCAGCGTGCACTATTATATGCAGCTTTATATGTGTTAATCAAGTTAATATTGTTAAGCGCGCTAATATTTGTGATCTAGATCCTGTTAATATTGCTAATCTTGATCGCGCTAATATTTGAATTTATGAAAACCGATTAAGATGCGCTAATCGAGTTGAGCTAATCGCGGTGATCTAATCCCGTTAATATATTTTGTGAAAAGACCCTTAAACGTGTAGGACTACAAGACCCCTTTACGTGCCTGCCTAGCTACCCTACAAGAAGCTTAATTTGTTGGCCGTTTTTGACCGTCAGCTAGGAACGCGGAACGACTTCTGTTTGTCTAAGGCGCAAAAATAACATACAAGACAGAATTTAATAGGTGTTGTTAACAAATGCAATAAATTCAATGTAAATTAGACTACATAATAAATATCATAGTTAACTAGAAACATTTGTATGCTCATTAAAAGGAACTGGTAGACATGTTTTTATGTGCAATTTATAAGTTCTGCCAATTCGCTGTACAGTACAATAAGTTTTTTTCCAAAACTGAAATGTCACCAGTTCCGTCATACTTACTCATCGGTTAGATATGAAAGGGCTCAACAGCTTCGTGAGAAGGGGAGTCTGATGTTGAGTCTGCTGGCAGCCGCTGGACAAGATATTTGAGTTCGGGCGTTGAAATTGCGACTCGCACTACTTTAGATGTTTTGTTGTTTTTATTAGTAGCCTTGCTTTTGAGTTTTTTAGCGCATCCGATAATGTTTGGAGGATTTCAAGCAGTTTACACATGGCATGTCATTTTTACCACCCAATGGACAAAGCTTAAGGAGAAAATTATTTCTGGTGATTGCAAAAACAAGACTGCTAGTAGCTGAAGCCTTACGATAGCTAATACAGCTACACTTTTTTTCTGTTGATATTTCTTTCGTCTTCGTTCAATCTCTTACTTTCTTTCGTTTTCGTTTTTTTTAGCTGTCAATTTTTGACAGCTTGCCCAGCATGCCCTTTGGAGCCGACAAAGGGTCTAGTAGCAGCTGAGGTCAATCACAAGTGCACTCCAAAATTTTTTCAAAAAGGGTGCGTCAAATAGGTGTTAAGTATTTGTTAAATGGTGAGTTATTTTGTGGTGTCACTTATGTATACATTGTTCAGAATTTTCGTCTGCTAAGTCGACTTTACAGATTTCATAAATTATGTCAATTTTTAAATTTTCAGGTTAAATTTTTAACTCTTACTTTTTGTACTAATATAAATCTTATAGTACAAAGTTCCTGTCAGAGTGTCAGTATCGTATCAATTCGTGCTAATTTATTACTTTTATTTTATTTCAATGTGCAGTTAAGTTTGCAAAACAATACATATATGTAATGTAACCAGGTTACATTTGAACTAAGCTACTTGAAAATTACTAAATAACTTACAAATGGAAAAGCTCGAACTGTGTTTTTGATTACTTTTGTATATGGTCCGAGCTGGGATAGCTCGTTAGTAAAGAGTCTAATTTGAACCTTTTGTGCTACCATTATCACATGGAGGTCCCACCGACGCTCTGAGATGTCTCGGAGAAAGCAAAGAAAGACTGCCCAAGCCACTTCTAGAGAAGAAGACGGGTCTTGGTCAGAAAAACAATGCGAAGACGATTCTCTACGCAGAAAATGCCAGCAACAAGCGGAGTTGCTGAAATCTGCTGTACAAAGAATCGCGGAGTTGGAGCGAAAATTGGCCTCTGCAACGATGTCAGATGGCCAGGGACAGTCGAATTCGGACACTAACCCTGGAAATTTTCAAGGTAGTGCTCTTAATCCGAATACGCCCCCGTTTCGCCCCGACGGTGGTCCAGCGTCCCAGCCTTCTGGTGCCGCGCGACCAGCGGGTGTTGTTACCCACCAGTTTCAAAAGTCGATCGATAGCCTCCCCGATTACAGCGGCGGCAAAGATTTAGACCAGTGGCTATTTCGGGTCAACCTGGCTGCCGATCATTACGGGTGGCCCGAGGAAACCAAAAATTATGCTATGATTACGCATTTGGTGAAAGACGCTCAAAACTGGTACTTATCTCAGTCGGAAAGACAGCTGTGGTTGTCTGATGACCTAATTCGCAATATGAAAACGCGGTTCATCCCCGATTACCTGGTTGAAACTTACAGAGAACAATTACGTAGAGCAAGACCTATGGACAATCAAGACTTGGCAAGCTTCCTGGACTATTTACGCTCCCTAGCAGATAAAGGGTACCCAAGGGCAAGTCTAACTATACGTGAAGAGCACGTACGAAGTAGATTTTTGTCGGTACTGTCCGCCCTGTACCGAGACGCCTACGACAAACTGCGCCGTGGTTGGTCTCTGTTTGGTCAGACCGACTTTACTGAAATTCCCTTGAACGATTTAGCCAAATTTGTGCGGAATTACAAAATAAAACGAACATACAATGACGACAAAAAGAACAAAGACTATGCGTACAAGCCAACTTTTAGTAAAAGCAACCACAAAAATGATTACTACAAAAGTCCTGCCGTAGTTTGCTTCAACTGCAACGACCAGGGACATGTGTCAAAAAACTGCCCCCGCCAAAAACAAAGCAGAGAATATCAAAACAGAAATCTGAGAAATAATACACAACAAAGAGAGACAATTGTCAAGAAAGTTTACTCTAACGAAACAGACGAAAGCCTCTCAAACGAAAGTGATCACAGCGATGCCGAACAAAAAACTGATGACGTAGTCGACAGTTTTACTGATACAGTTCAGCACGCATTCATGAAAACAATCAAGACTACTAAACCGTATCAAAGTAACTGCACTGAAATTGGCCCTATTATCAGCAAAAATTGCATTTTTGTGACAGTTTGGTTAAATGGCCATAAATGTGAAGCGGTATTGGACACTGGTGCACAAGCGTGTGTCCTCAATGCCGAAACATTCAGCAAGCTATGGAAGGCTAATCCTGAGCTCAACAAAGAGCTGCAGCCTGCATCTTGTCGAATGATTACCTACGCCAAGAAAAAAATCGAGGCACCAGTTCAAATACCTCTCACAGTTAAAACCCCATGCGGAACTGGCAAAATCTTGTTTATGATAACTACTGGTGCCACTGACCCAGTCCTCTTGGGTATGAACTTCCTCGAATATTGGTCAACCTTCGATTTAAAGCAAGAACCATGGCGAATAGGCGAAGTACAATCTCAGCTGTTGGCGCGCATTGGATCGAGCAACCCAGGTAGCTTCATCGAGGACACGCATTCTGAAGCTAGCTGGCCTAGGTCACAAACTGCAAACCAACAAAGTTCCCCAGATGACAACAAGAATGACAAACAACAAAGCATACACCACGAAACAATCAGTACAAACGATCCGATACCTGCAAAGACAGCACAGAACCGGCGATTGCTAGCGAACCACATCCAAAAGCTTGAAATTGCAACTAATGCTCCACGAGGTCAGTACTTTTTAGAACCATTTGAATTAGATTTAGACGACTGCGGAATTTTACCTGGACTTGTATCCGTTAGCACCACTGAGCCCACGTTTTGCTACGTAGCTAACACTGGCAACAAACGCGTAAAGCTTGATAAAAATTCACCTATAGGAAAACTGAAGCACATAGACGATGCTATAGTCAAAAAATTAAGTCAAAACAAAAGCAAAGAAACTACAACACCAGAAAAACCAAACCAATAATTGTAGAACACGATCCGATTAAAAGAAAGGAAAAACTGCTACAGTTAATCAAAATTGATAGTAATCTGCTCTCACCCGATCAGAAAACTCAGTTATTAAAAATAATACAACAACATGCTTTTGCATTCGCAATTGACGACAAAGAACTAGGCTGTACAGATTTAATAAAATTTGATGAAAATTACGTTAGTGTAAACACCACCAAACCAATATATCAACAAACCCGCCAAAAACCTCATTTTCAAAGACAAATAGAGAGAGCTGAATTACAAAAAATGCTGGAGATGCAAGTAATCGAATCAGCATGCTCTCCGTGAAACAGTCCCACAGTATTGGTTAAGAAAAAAGATGGGACATGTAGGTTTTGCATTGACTATCGCAACTTGAATGCCCATACCATGGATGCCAAAGTGCCACTACCTAGAATTGATGATCTACTAGACAAGCTTCAAGGCAAAACGTACAAGACGACACTTGACATGAAATCAGCATACTGGCAAGTAGTAGTACCACCAGAGACGCGGACAAAACTAGCTTTCTCGACTCCAGACGGCCAATTTCAACCAACAAGAATGCCATTCGGACCCAAAGGGGCCCCGGCTTGCTTTGTAGAATTGGGACGACGTCTGATTTGGAACAAAGACCCCGACGAGGCAAGTATCTACTTAGACGACGTTCAGCTGATGAATTCATCGTTCGAAGACCACCTAAAAAACCTAGATGATTTTTTAATGCAATGCGAACAGAATGGAATACTGCTAAAGCCATCCAAATGCTGCTTTTGCCCATAAGAAAAAGAATATTTGGGCCACATCGTCACAGCAACGTCAATCAAGCCGAATCCCAAAAGAGTACAGTGTTTGGCCGACTATCCGTCTCCGAAAAATGTGAAGCAACTGAGACGATTTCTCGGCATGGCCTCGTATTTCCGAAAGTTCATCAAAAATTTCGCTACTACTGCGCAACCACTCTACAGCCTACTAGCTAAAAATGCCAGCTATATCTGGAGTGACATCCACGAAAAAGCAGTTAAAGAAATCAAAGAAGCGCTATTAAAGGATCCAATATTGTGCCTGCCAAATTTCAATCAGCCATTCCAGTTATGGACAGATGCTTCTGGCAAAGGCATAGGTGCCGTCTTGTTGCAAAATGATGCATCCGGTGTGCCAAGACTAATAGCCTGTGCATCGAGAGCACTGTCAAATACCGAGAAAAACTACTCTCCTACGCAATTGGAAGCACTCGGTTTGGTATGGGCCAGTCAACACTTCAGACCATACTTATGGGGTCCAAAAAAGAATGTTATTTATACTGACCATTCTGCCTTATCCGCTCTGAAAATGAACCAAGATGGAAACTGCAAAACCAAACAGCTGTCTCCGACACAATGTAGATGGGTTCTGGCGATACAAGACATCCAGCCGCTTGAAATTAAATACAAACCGGGACGACACAAAGTGATAGCTGACGCCCTTAGTCGCACAGAAACAGAACCTGAACCTGAAGAATTCTACCCAATGGAACGAGCCACTTTACTGCAAACTGTAGCTGAAACTGACAGCGAAAACAGTGACCGGAAAGAACAGATTAAAGATCCACTATTCGCAGCAATAATTAACTTTTTAGAAAACCAACAGTTGCCGGATGATCAAAACTTGGCTAAAAAAGTCGCTGCAAGCTCTGAATTTTTAACCGTCGATCCGGAAACAGGCGTCCTTTTCCGATTCCAAAACAGTCCTAGGTCCAAATACCGAATCTGTGTACCTGATCACAAGGTGGAAGAATTCCTGCAAGAAGTACATAGTGGAAAATTTGGGGGACACTTTGGACCAAAGAAAACGCTAGAAACAATAGCTAACTCTCACTGGTGGCCTACAATGGCTTCAGATGTCACCAAATTTTGCAAAAAATGCCTAGATTGTGCAGCATCAAAATCGCCACCGCATTACTTCAAGCAGCCACTAAGTCCGATCCCACCGCCGTCTAAACCTTGGGAACTTGTCGGACTCGATGTATTTACACTCCCAAAGACACCAAGAGGCAATAAAATGGTGGCAACATTCGTCGATTACCTAACAGATTATCCAGTGGTAACAATAATACAATCAGGGTCTTCTGAAGAACTTGCTAAAGCACTCGCTGAAAAAGTCGTCTGCGAATTTGGTCCTGTGGACAAACTGATAACCGATAAAGCAGCATGCTTCGAATCCACAAAATTTCTTGACGCCTGGGGGACTTTAGGGATAGAAAAGTTGACGACGGCTGCATATCATCCACAATCCAATGATAAAGCGGAGAGAATGAACAGAAAAGTCAAAAAAGTTCTTCTTTCTTGTGGCAGAAACTGGGACACTGAGTTGCCTTATAAAATAATGGCCCTACGAGCGTCTTTTGTCTACGACTGATGAAAGTCCGTTTTACTTCTTTTACGGCAAAGACCTACGTATACCCTACAGGACGGTTGCATATGCCAAGCCCAAAGGAACGGAGCATGATCTTGAAAATTTGCTTCTCGGCGCATGGAAAACAGCTAAAGATAAACTAATGAACATCAAGGAACGACAGAAAAAAGCATACGACATGAATGCAAGACCAGCCAAACTACAAACCGGAGATAGAGTGATGTTATCTGCTGGTCAAATACTCAACCAAAAAATGGGAAAGCTGTCTTGGCGTTTCAGCGGTCCATACAAAATCCTCTCCCTTGAACCCGCCACAAACCCGAAAAATGCGCTAATTCAACTTGCCGCTTTACCACGAGGAAGAAAGTACCTGGTTTCAATAGACCGATTAAAGAAAGCAGATCCAAATCTTCCAAACAGCCCTTATATAACTCTGAGTGGAAAGAGGGGAGAATACAACCAAGCGGAAACAGCACCGGAGCCGCCCTACACGTGACCAGGTTACACCTTCAAAAAGACGGGGGATGTAATGTAACCAGGTTACATTTGAACTAAGCTACTTGAAAATTACTAAATAACTTACAAATTGATAAGCTCGAACTGGCCCGTATTCACATACTAACACTAACACTTAAAGTTAGTGTAAACCCTAACTTTAAGTGCTTCGTAGCACTAAATTTAGTGCTACGAAGCACTTAAAGTTAGTGTTTACACTAACTTTAAGTGTTAGTGTTAGTATGTGAATACGGGCCACTGTGTTTTGATTACTTTTGTATATGGTCCGAGCTGGGATCTCGTTAGTAAAGAGTCTAATTTGAACCTTTTGTGCTACCATTATCACATATATATAGCTAAATAACAACTAACTAAAGTCTACTTAAAAGTGACACCCCCCGCCATGAAAAAAATTGAATAAACAAGCAGCATGCAGCTGCCTTCATTTGTCTACTGCTCGTCAATTTTTTCAAAACTTTGTTGCGCAAGTCGAAAAAATTGGCTTCGCTTCAATTCACTTTCGTTTTCTTTTTCGTTTTCGTTTCGTTTTCGTTCATTTTAGTGTCTACTGAAAAAAGCGTAGCTGTATCAATGCAAATGCACCCATTTTACTGATTACAATTATATTGTGTTGTATACAATAGTGAAATATTGAACAAAAGTATTAACTGTTTTTAACACAACTTCAAGATTTTTAACTAATTTTTTAAAAAATTAATACTTTTTTCGATAAAACTGTTTAAAATTAAACATATTAAAGAAACAATGCGAACTGAAACAAACATTAACATTATTTATCCATAGATTTTTTAAAAGCATAACATCAATAAAACAACAAGTAACCAATGTTTTATAAGCTTTTACCGTGCATAACCATCAAATGTCAATAACATGCTCAATTATCGACAATAAACAAAAAAAACATAGTTCAATTTCACTTGCAAGTATAAACCAAATCTGAGAAACTGTTGCAGCCTGCAGGTAGTCATAATTTTTTAGCTTATTTGTTGACTTATTTAGCTACGATCCAACTACGTTAGTCCCAATTATTATAAAAATGCCCTTTCACCGAGGACAGAAGTGTGGGTAGAATAGGAAAGTTGGCTGATCTGTAGCGGAAAAATGCTAATAAGCTTGTTAAATGTACAGGACAAGTTTTGCAGCCGAATAGGAACACTCAGTTTTTAAAATGAAACGGACAAGAATAGCAATCGCCCTGCGACACGCTGGTGCTTTCTGCACCCTATTCGCGCGAATAATTAGGAAAAATATTCAAGAAAATATATTCTTGCTAAGGCAATAATATGTACTAACACATGTCAAGCTTTGAAGTGGAATACAACCTGAACACTCTTGCTTAATACTATTCTGAAAAGTATAGGTACGCATACATGTGTGATTTAGGTTTAGGCTCATACTTGGGTGGGATGGGGGGTTGTTGGGGGATCTTGCCCCCCCTCCTCCGCCCAAGAAGTCAATTTCATCCCCCCAGCCAAGTTACTTCACAGACACCCCCTCCCCAGAATATTTGGAAGGTAGCTTGCAACGGCCAAATCAGTGGCTCACGAAGCTAACCCGGCAGGAAAAGTTGCTTCGCCCACCTCCCCAAATTTGCTAGCTCCCACGTATGTTTAGGCTGCGTTGATGACATAGGATGAGCAATGATTCATTAATGCATGGTCTGCCACGTAAATAACATCAAGCATATAATGACCTTTTCCCGACAATAGTAGTGTATAATAGCCTAATGGATAATTAATTCGCGCGAATAGGGTGCAGAAAGCACCAACGTGTCGCAGGGCGATTGCTATTCTGACGCAATTCTTGTCCGTTTCATTTAAAAAGCTGAGTTTTCCTATTCGGCTGCAAAACTTGTCCTGTACATTTAACAAGCTTATTAGCATTTTTCCGATACAGATGAGCGAACTTTCCTATTCTACCCACACTGCTGCCCTTGGTGAAAGGGCATTTTTATAATAATCCTATCTCTTTTTCCGCTGCAGCCATTTTACTTGCAGAAAAATTGACACTCGAAATGTATATTTGTATGAAAATAATACATTCTGAAAAGTGATAGTCGCCCATGTGTATGCTGCACTACCTTATTTCCACGAACCACACACTAACAGTTCGCAATTGGCCTGTTCGTATTTGTCATTATTTTGGATTAACACAAAAAAGCTTGGTCGAAGTGACGTTATATTCGCGTTCGCACCTCAAATTAACGTTTTTCACAGTTTTTCAACAAAATTGACAATATTTAAAAATGACAATTCTGGCACTACCAGCTGCCAAAGTGGAACTGTGCAAACCATGCGGACCGAACAATATCAACACACCCACGCCTATTTATTAAGATGCAATAGAAATACAGAACGAGAAGTTATCCACTATAGCGTTATACAGCACCTCAAATTGATCTTTTCCACAGTTTTTCAACAAAACGGACAAAATTAAAAATTTGGTCAAATTGACCATTTTGGCACGTTGCCAGGGTTGCCAAAGTGGAACAGCGCACACGACAAGGACCTGACAATATCAACTGACAGCACTGCGCCTGTATAGTAAGATGCAATAGAAATACAGAACGAGCGGCTGTCCAATACCATGCATGCAAGAGATCAGACTTGGGCTGTTTGCGTGACTTCTCAAAAGCTGGCGCCATTGAATTTGTGACTTTGCCATTTTTCGAGGACCAAAAAAGGGCTGTTCCCCTTCCCAGTACAGCCAAAACGGCAAAAGCCTAAAACACTATTTTGTTAATGACACTATTCCCAACCAGAACAAATGTAAAAAACACAAAAAAGAGCTTCGCCAAGAGGGATTTCTTGAGTTATGCGTCAGGAAAAAAAGACAAAAAAATCCGAGTTTGCGGGAAGCGATTTTCTTATATATCTCGGGTAATACGTGGCCGGTTTGCCCGAGATTTGGCCAGCATGTAGCCCTCCCCCAGGCACGTGCACACACCTAGGTAATTAAAACCGATTTGCTTGTATAAATTTTCAGTTATTAAAAAATTTCATTTTACAATTTCGCAATGTGGTGTGTCGTTCCTATTCGAGGGGCAGGCGCTATCGCGCCTACCCTGATTTGCCCTTAACCGCTAAAAAAATGGCGAGCAAAACTGGAAAAAATGCCATTTCTTGAGACTAAAGAAAATTCGCAATGTTTGAGGTGGTTTATTAAGAGTGCCAAGGCTCATGGCTCCTGTGATATATGCTAACCAAATTTTCAGGTATAATAGAAACATAAGAGAATATACATTACCGTTATTTTAATAATTAATTTTAATATTAAAAATCTTTATTAAAAATACTTTTAATATTAATTATTTTATTAATATTAATATTAAAAATAATTGAGCAGCGCTATTTATATTAATATTTAATTAAAAATAAATTAGGGCGGCTATTTATATTAATATTGAAATTAAAAATAAATAGCACACTCTATTTATATTAATATTACTATTAAAATTTTTGGACACTATTAGTATTAAAAATGGCGTTGATTTTCAATAGTATTTTTAATAGTTCTTCAAAAGTCAGTCAGTAGGCTGTCGTCTTGATAGTGACAGGCAATGTTACTTACATATAAGAACCACTGGAAATTGTGAGTTTGCTATGTTTTACTGAATTCTAGCTTGAAAACTGCATTCGTATTTATATTAAAATTAATATTAATATTAAAAATATTTATAGCTTCTATTTATATTAATATTAAAAATAAAATCAGAGAAGCTATTTATATTAATATTAATATAGCAGATTTTTACAGTGAGCAAAAGTTTGCCTCAAATTTTTCTAAAAAGTGAAGAAACGGAAGTTTTTATGACTTTGGTAGGCTGTAACTAAAAAAATACTCAACCTTTTCACTCAATTCGAAAAAGGTATAGGGCAAATTTATTTGGCTACTGTCAAATTTACTTTCTTTTCATTCTTATGAACTGAACAGGATATTGGTTACTTCAACTGAAATCACTCATTGTGCTCAAAAATGAGAAATTTTTAAAAAATTTTCAATTCAATTAAATAGGGCCTCATTGGGGTCAGCTAATATTACAATAAGCACAGTTTTCCCGTACCCGTTGAAATGGCGGACAAAAGTTTAAAAAAATGCCTTTTCAGGAGACTGAAGAAAAATTGCAATTTTTGAAGGGGTTTATTAACACTGCCAATGCTCTGGGCTTCTGTGACAGATACTAATCAAATTTTGCAAGTAAAATAGATGCATAAGGGACTATATACATGTAAATTGTGGTGCCAAGTGGTTATTGGTACTTTGTGATATTGGCATGAGAAGTCAGAATTGTGGTAAAAAAACTTCCAAGTTACAGATCGCCTAGAACGACTAACAGAAATATGTCATATTTTAGCTGAAAATATTCTTAAAATAAAACGGGTTAGAACTTTTTTGAATGGCTTTTTTGAGTTGTGTAAGTGCCACAGAAATTTACATACAATTTTCCAACTTCTCAGATGATATCACCCTACGCGTTTAATTTCATCATTAGTCCGGACATTTATCCATTTTAATTTGAAACCGTTCGTTTCTGAAGACTTAGGATGGACTGAAAAGTTCAAACGAAATAGTTTTTTTGTCTCAATGAGAAACAGTTTATTAAACAAAACGTAGAAAAATAAATTAATCCCGTAACTACAGCTAAACACTACCATCACCCAATAGGTCAGTAACGAATGCCATTTCATTACCTATATGCAGACCTCCTGTAGCCGCAGCCCATGAATGGTAAATTGGAGCAGGAATAGTGAAAACAAGAAAACCAACAAAACAGAAAAACATCATTTTGGAGCCTCGCGCCCGTTTTTTCAGCTCAGTACGAGTCGCAGTAGTAGAGGCTAAAACAATTCGTAAATAAATTGCAACATACGCTACGACAATTATTATACCCGCTAAATAATGAAATATAAAATCTACCAAAAACTTCCACAACTTCTCGCGACCATTTATGAGACAAATTCCAAAAGTAGGCAAGTAAATATAACTTCCTAATAATCTGGATCCCGCCAAAATAAAATTTAGAAAAATAACTGGCATCCAAACTGTTGTAAGCCAAATTATTACTGCCATTTTTACGCCAAACCACCTTTTGTATTTTACGGGCAGAAACACAGCCAAAAATCGATTCAAAGCTATGATGGCCTGCCCAGAGGACGACGCAAAAACCCAAGTCCATCCCCAAGCACCCAGCCATTTGCAAATTCGATCAAAACGTGCAATATCATCACGGATAACGGATCGCTTAGGGCCCAAAACCAGAATTTCTACTCCTCTAGGCAATCCCATTGTCGTTGCACAGAGCAGATCATTGACCGCCAGTAATAAGACGAGAATGTATGTTGCTTCTTTACGTAGCTCTTTAGATCTAGCGATTACAGCTATTATAATGACATTACAGATCGCCATTAGCAGGTAAAAAACTATGGTCACGATTCCCGTCCAGGTCACCCATTGCGAAAATGTTGGACTTATATGAATAGTAAAATTCATGCTAAAATAATATATACATACATAAAATGTAAATTTATAAAATAATGTACAATATTTGTTCTGGTTATTTTATTCCTAATTTGAACGCCCTTTTAGGTACTCTACGGATGGTTTCTTCTGCCCCATGGAGCCTCTTCCCGGAATTATTTGCTTACAGCTGGTGACCCGCCATTGCCGACGAATTATTTACGAGAATTGGAAAATTACGTGTTGCGCCTTAATTATGCCTTTTGATGACAAGTCGGACTAATCGGTTTAAAATAAGTCAGCGGCTTAATTTTTGTCCGAACCCATTCCTTAACTACCACCGGATTTAAACTGTTTAGTCCGATCCCATTCCTAAACTACCACCGGATTAAACCTGTAACACACAAAAAACATTGGGTACCCCTCCCCACCAGGGTGGTGGGACCATCTTCCCCCGCACCTACCAATTGTTGACTGAGTATTGCTGGAGGGCTTCTCCCTATTTTCCCAAGTATATACATGTTTGATCGCTGCTTATATGTTAACTTGCCTATATGTTATCTAATACAGCATGGGATTTATGCAGTGTAGTCGTCGTGTACATTGAATTTTAATTTACAAATTGAAAAAGTTGTGAAATTGTCTCATGATTCAAGGTTTACTATGTAACGTTGAAATCAGAAGCTCTGAACTCTGAAAAACTTTTTATGTTAAAGGGCTGCTCGATCTCGTTAAGCTTTTATGGTGACCTAGGATAGTTCGTGTTTGACTCGTAGTGAACGACTTTTCGTGAATAATACCACTAGGAGTTCTACCCGAAGACGGTTTGCTCGTAAAGATGATTCAATAGGGACCTAGTAGTTGGCTAGTATGACTATTGTTGCCGTGGTGCCCGCAATAATATCGCGCAGCAAAGCGGCCTATTTCTTACACAGTTAAGGTCTAGTTCCCAACCTTTTAGCAGATCGTTTTTCCGCTTCAGCCAAAGTAACCATAGATATTTATTAAATATGGGTTGATATTTTTTAGAAGTAACAAAACTTTCCTTTTTAATTCGTCCTATTATGACCTTTTCTCCGCAGGGCATTTTTCTTTACTACTTCACATCATTTTTACGCGGCGGCCTCAGCCGCCGCGTATATACTATAGTGCAAACGTGTGCGTCAAGAGCACACAAATGCACCTATTCTAGTGTTAAACTGCTGCTAGGTCAGCAATTAACACTGTTTGTCTGAGCGTGTGTGTCTAGAGCGTGTGTGTACGTAAGATTAACAGCCTGCTCAGTGCTCTCATTTACGTCTGTCAGTGCTAACAACTTTTGCTTGCAGAAAACAGTAATTTAAAAAAACCTGTCGCAGCTATGTTTCATGGAATGTTCATTAATAGTGCGTCGGTAGTAAGAAATTTTGAACTAGTTTAGATGACATGGTAACGTTGCCCAGTGGCGGTTACGGAGTCCATCTATGAAGTATGGACGCCGTTCGCTACAAAACAATAGCTGAGCTGGCCTAGCGTACATCAGCTGACTAGCACACAATGAGCGTGTGCGTTGTTTAGCTGCTGTAAAATGTGAGCTGTAACTCGTAAAAAATTGCTTGTATGTACGATTTTGCAATACAAAGATCAATTTAGAACTTAAACTTTTCACGTTGATCACGTTGCATCTCTTATGTAGTTAATCAAGATTTAAGCAAAACTGACCCTCCATAATTTTTTTCTGATGGAAACATTTTTGGTTATTACTGGTGACACTGTTGGCTAAGTTAAGTTTAACACGGATAGTACTTGGCAAGTTTTTTTAAATATGCTCGCTTCGAAAATTTTTAAGTGCCGCGTTTTATATTCGAAGAATATCCTCAGCACTGCAAGCAACTCGCAACGCAGTCTATCCAAAAAGTTTAACCTTACTCGCAAAACGTGCTTGTTGCGTTTCAGTAGCACTTTTAGGTGTATGTTTCATACATATCCCACTTAGTTAGGGGTGAAAAGTACTCTTCACTAAAAGTTTCTTTCATACACAGTAATTTTTATTCTAAATATAAGCAAAATGAGAGAAACGGTAGTACCATAATGGTTTGTTCTTAATTAATCTTAATCCACAACATTTGCTGATTAGCTCCGTTGTTTCTTCTATTCTGACAGCTGCCGGTTCGCTCAGCAGGTAAAGCGAACGCTTTATGAGCGTAAGTTTTATGGTTCGAGTCCACCACGGCAGGTTTGTTTTTGCATAATTGCCGACTTCGGAGAGAACAAACGGAACTGCTTGTTCAAGATAGAGGTACCTACCCTTCCTGTGTTATTTAACACAGGAAATCTGACCTACCCGAAATAACGTTGAGAGCGGAAATTCTAAATATAGTATATACGCGGCCCCGGGGGCCGCGTAAAAACACACTCGCGAGCACGCAAAACCAATTAACAAAAAATTAATAAATGCTTGACTAAAATATGACGAAATACTGTAAAGTTTTAGTTTAAGTACTTTTCTGTAAATATGTATCAAATTCTGATATTACATTAATTTAAAAGATTATTAAACTAGGTTTTTTCACCACAAAAAACCACTTACTTACTTACTACTAACCAAAATATAACCACACAACACACACTAATTGCCATACAAAACCACAAAAATCGATAAATTATGCCCATGACTAACACATAAGGCTATAAAATTAACCAAAACTTATTAAATAAAAAATGAACCATTTTCTTACCAAAAATTAACCACGCGTGCGGAAAGATAGACCATGTCGTTACCATGACAACAGCAAGCCAGGCAACATAATGACCTGCGGTCGGCTCGGTGAAAATGACTGCGGCCCCAGGCCGCGTATTTACAAAATCTACCACGTAAATGTATTATGCCAAAGTATACCCGATTTTTCCTGCCGCCGCCTCAGCGGCGGCAGGTCTTTATACTGCTTTTTCCGTTTAGCTGGAGTTTTAGCTTATGCCATGCTTATGTGCTTTATTTTTTGTCTACAGGGGTTTAGCTAACAACAGTATATCATTATCTTAGGCGCTAAAAATGAGGATGTTTTATCAGTAAAGCTACGTATACATAATTATAACAAGCGTAATTTATTTAATAATAAAAATTGTTTTTTTTGAAAGCCACAAATGATAGTCTTTACTGCGCTCCCTCTAGGCCGGAATTAAAATTCATCTTTCATTGATGCAAAAGCGGCCTCTTTTTACTACTAACCAAAATATAACCACACAACACACACTAATAACAGTTCCTTCATGACAATACTGCTGCCTAAATCCAAAACGGATAAACGTAGAGAAGGCCACAATGTATTCATAGTCAACCAGCTACATTTGCCCCATACCTCTCTTACAGCGTTACATGCTGATGGGCAAGCTGTCTGGAAACTGTTACGCCTTTCTCTGTCAGAACCTGGCCTACTCTAAAGCCTAGTTCATAGTAGTGCGGAACTATCCGTAGTTGTCCGTGTCCGAGTCCGTGTCCGTGTCCGGAAGGTTGTCCGTAACATTTTTCCGTGTCCGTGTTCGTCAGCAGCATTAATTCATACTGCTACGGACACTCTACGGACAGTGCGTATGCATATAAAATAACACCAACACCTTTTGCTGTGCAGCAGACGAGTGTGAGCGCAAGTTTTGAAAAATCAATAAAAACGTTCTGCACACATAAAAAGCAAGCTGTTGAGCTGAAATTACGATAAATTTCACATTATTTTACTATGCGCGGAGGAATTTTATATGCTCGCACGTACACGTGACTATAAGGCTAAAATCTGATTGGCTAATTCCTTACGGACACGGCCAGAAGTTGAACTGAATTCAACTTGACTTCCGGACATCCGGACAGCCCTTACGGACACTCACGGACAAGTTCTTACCAACATCCGGACAACTGTGAATCAAACTGCTCTTACGGACACGGACTCGGACACGGACAGCCCTTACGGACAACTATGAACCGGGCTTAAAACAAACAAAACTTGGCAGCTGAGTGGGTCAAAATTATCATACTCCGCAGCGAGACTATTGGTGCGAAAAGCAGCAAAAGAAGTCGGCATCGATTCACAAACCATTGGAACGCACAGCTTCAGGGCTGGCGGAGAACGCAAGCGGCCATTACGGGCGTGTCCGACAGACTGATATCATTGCATGGTCGATGGCACTCGAACAGAAGCAGAGATATGTATAGTCAAAACTCTGCAGAGTCACGCCTAGCGGTCTCCCAGTCTATAATGTAACGCGTATGTTAATATATGCACATATGTATGAGGGGGGGATGGGGGGGACCCCCCCCCCAAAAAAAAATCGGGGACCCGGGGGAGGGTCCCCAAAATATAAGGGGGCATATATATAATATAATACGAGGGCAAAGTTTACAAAAAATGGCACTTTTTGGCCAGATTTTTAGAAAATTTTGCAAAATTAAGGGTATTTTTGGTCGATCTGGGGGGGAGGGTCCTCAAAATTTCGCCGGAGAGGCCCCCCCAAAATTTTGACCCCGTTACATGTATGAATATATGCATTTGTTGCTGTACTTTGTACCGGTTTACTGTTAGCTTGTGTACATGGCAGGGTGATAGTAAAACGTTCAAACAAAAAATAGCAGCCTCCTTACAAATAGGTAAAAGAGTCATTATCGCGAGTAATTAGTCTTTAATGCTTACACTGTGTGAGTAGGGGCAACAGACAGGCCAGACTTGGATGGGTGCACCGTGGCCTGATTCTTGGGATCTGTCGTTGTTAGCCTGCGATTATATATGAAATGCATCGAGTAAGCGACAAACAGTTAAGCCCGGTTCATACTTGTCCTTTAGAACATAAGGACAGAGACAAGAAGAATTCTCTGCCGACTATTATGCACCTTTGGCAGTAGCATTTTGTCTAATTTTTCGCAGACGAACTGGAATTGACCCCCACTTTGTTCGTGGAAAAGTTCGGCTCATTTGACCATTTAGTTTTTTTGAAACTGCTTAAGGACAAGTTGATAGGAACAAAGATAAGGACAAGTATAATCGGGCTTAACTATGTAATTTGTAGACTGGTTAGGATTCTTTTCTTTACGCGGATGATTCTGGCTGACCTACTTGCATCACATCCGTCAGCATCTCCTCTGCGAAACAAACAAAACTCGCACAGAAAGGAAGAATACAAACCGGACAGAGACGTAAGAATGGACCGTCGTGTCTTGGTCGTCAACGAGTAACGTCCTTCCTTTGCCGAGTAGTAGTAGGTATATCGCGATATGCGAGGCAGTATACTAGAAGTAGATCACTGGGTCCGGTTGTTTCTATGACGTGGACACTGGACACAAGTCCACAAGGGCTGCCCAGCTTAGCCTATAGACCGTTACAATCTATTGATTCGTTTGGCATTCGAGGCATTTGAGCCTCGATGCACGAATATTACCATCCAATTGACCGTTTCCATTCTTGAAGCTCGCGTCTATTACGGTTTCAGTGGTTAGCTCATTCAGCGGACTCTCAAAATTCTGATATTCTAACATTGTGATGTGAGCAATATTCTGAACTAGGTTGTATCAAGAGTACATAATAGGAAGAGTATGACACTCTTCCTATTATGTCTACGGGCGTGCGTCCAATGCGCAGCGCGAAATAGCCCGTTTATGTACGGTTTTGAGGGGGGGGGTACCCCCTCCTCAACTGAAGACCCCGTACTCAACTGAAGGGGGGGGGTTACCCCCTACTCAGTTACTCAGTTCGATACCCCGTGCTCAACTGAGGGGGGGGTACCCCCCCCTCATTTCAAGACACTGACAAAGTCTTTGCGCTGCCCCCCCCCCTCAGTTCAGTACCCCGTCTTCAGTTGAGGGGGGGTACCCCCCTCATTTCAAGACACTGCCAAAGTCTTTGCGCTACCCCCCCCCTCAGTTCAGTACCCCGTCTTCAGTTGAGGGGGGTACCCCCCCCTCAGTTCAGCACATCAACAAAAGTCGTTGTCAGTGTCTTGAAATGAGGGGGGGTACCCCCCCTCAGTTAAGTACGGGGTCTTCAGTTGAGGGGGGTACCCCCCCCTCAAAACCGTACATAAACGGGCTATTTCGAGCTGCGCATTGGACGCACGCCCGTAGGCATAATAGGAAGAGTGTCATACTCTTCCTATTATGTACTCTTGGTTGTATGTACCTTACATGGCATGATGAGTGCATAACTGTGCGATGAGTCATCTGTTGGGTGTGGATGGCGATTGGCGAGGTCCACGATGTGAGCGAAGTACAATACTATACGTATTACGTACGGTATATGGGTGAACAACTTAAACAGCTGCGATGTGGTTTGCGGCGATTTGCCTTAGCTATGTAATGAGGAATGCAAAAGCACGATTCACGAATACAAAAGTAGGTATGAATAATTACACCCTTAATTTTGCTTTGGAGTATCGGACGGAATTCTCATCCCGTATAGGAATCTGTCCCTGCTGCTTGTTACTTTGAAACTGAATCTACAAATGCCAAACAAGCTTTCTTGGTCTCCTCATAAATGTCATTATCAATAGTGCATAATGAAAGAATAGCACTCTCTCTTCAAATCGGTCCATACAATGCAACGGTCCAATTACCCACCTAGACTGCTGGCTTTTCAGAGCGCCTTACTAGTAGGACAAAGTGTATAGGCATTTTTAATTAGACTAAAGTTAGTGAAGTATGGCAAAGGTTCTTTAGTAAAGTTGCGCTAGGTTACATACAGCAATGCTGAGGCGATAATTTATGTTAAAGTAAACCGACTGAAAATGACTGACTGCAGAATGCATCCACCAAACCAAACTTCGAACAAACTCCACGTTTGGTGCAAATTTGCACCTAACTTGTTTTTTCATTTTCACACAAAACCTGCCGTACCAAACTTCTACCAAATTTGCACCAAACAACCAATCAGATGTCAGCGTAGGTGATTGGGCCAACATTTAAAAAGAAACTAGCCAACTCAATCGGCGAGAGTCACCAAAGACCCACCCACCACGCACCGCCCCCGCGTAGGTAAACCACTTCCGCAGATCCAAGATTAAAAACTCAGCTGTGTTCATTCATGGACACTTGTTTGCAAGCTGATACATCAGCGATATGGCGATTGTGCCACTTAGTTCAGACATGTGAACGCTCTGAAACTCACAATGTTGTGGACACACACGGGTTATGGTTTCGTTAGAACAGTTACATCCATAATATATAACATAAGCTATGTATTACTTTGAACTTAGCTACAATGTTGGGTGCGATCCGGTACTGACTCAGTTTCTGATACCTGTCAGCGTTCACTAGGGTTGAACCCAACGAAGACAGTGGAATCTTTAACTGCACTGAACTATCGCATCAAATCCCACATTGTTAAACTTTTTACTACTCCAATTTTTGACCTTCATTAATAACAAGTGAAAAACGAGTGATCCAAAAGAGTTTAAAGGTCACCTGCGTTTTAGCGTTTTAGCCTCACTCTCAACAATTATACGCAGTGGAAACCACTTCATATAAATAGCGTAAAACGCAAAGTGCAGCGCGCTAACAGGCACTTAAAACCAGTTTACTCAAAACAAACACAGTTGAGTTACACTTCATAAAAATAGATCCGATTTAAACGTACATACAAAAAACACAATACAAAAGGCACAAGTTTCAAAACGTCGACAATTATGCTAACGCAAGCTACTTACCTTACTTTCTAAAATTTAACCGTAAATTTATTCACACAACAAGTTTACTGTTTACAGCGGCAAAGTTGAAGATTTGAAAGTTTGGAATCCTTCTATTAAAATTTAAAAAGTCCTAAATTCCTCCTAGGAGCTAAAAAAGGTGTTATGTACATGTTAACTTGAATTTAAAGACATCAAACGACATTGAATACGTAACGAGTCAAAACAGTATACAACAGTGTAACTGCACCCTTGCATAAAGCTACAGTTATTTGGTGAATACACAGAGTACAATTTTGCAAACATTTTAACTCAGTGCAAACTAGGGGCAATTGAAAACTGCAATTTAAAATTGCTAATTGCATAAAACGTCCACAAAAATTTCCGTCAAACATTGCACTCAAAACACTCTACTTTTCACTATTAAGCCTATTTAACCATATATTTTTGTTTTCGTAAAAATCTTAAAATGTTACACAATAATCATATATATATATATATATATATATATGCTATGGCAACTCAAAACCACAAATAATGGGACAATAATTGATACAGATCTAACGATTTCGAAAATCTATCAAAAAATATTAGTATAATTTTGTGAACCCTCAGCCTTTGTGCTACGTTCACAGATTTACCAAACTATGAACTAAAAAAAGACAGAAACTTTATAATATATACATTTCAGAGCAAAACCGAGCAATAGAAACGGAACATTTATGCATTGGTGTATCTGTATCAAACCTGAAACTTTTCAATTAGCAAAAAATACACAAATATTCTGGAAAAGAACTAAAAACAACAAGTACAAGTACAAAAATACAAAGTAAAACATGATATAAAATTGTAGCATACAAAATTGCGCCAATGAAAATCGGTTAATGGGAAAACTAAATTGAGATGACAAAAGGCTGACATAGCAAATATGTTAAGTGCACAAACGGACACAACACAACCTAGGGGCAATTCAGCAAGACTATATATTTGCTACTAAGAGCAAGCACCGTAAGTCGTAGGCGATACTGCATTATGATCAAGCCTAGTACCAAAACTAAAAGCAACGCAAATTGCCCGGTAGGCATAACCAAAAATAACTTTTTCTTACTCATTCTTGATCTTATCCCTAAGCATTTTAATAAAATTAAAGTGGCTTTTACCGTACACAGCAATTCGCAATTTGCATTAAATATCTACCAACAAAAGAAAGCAATAGGGCATAACTTATTGTTTTCAGACTATAATTATAAAGAAATTATTTACCAAAGTACTACAGGTGAAACATGTTTAGTTATTATATTATTATACTTCTTTGCTAAAACAGCTAGAACATGAGGAAGTGTAACATTGCTGACTAAAACAGTGGAAGTAATAAATTGAGCCAGTATAAATATTAATACTTTATATATAACCAAAGACTTGCTAAACAAAAACATTAAAAAAATTCCTCTAAATTTAACTTTGTACGTTCCGATTTCGTGATAACTTATCATTTAGACGATCGTATGAATTCTTTCTAGTAATTCTACTAATAAATCACTAAAAAACAAACTCAGCACAAAATGGTGTAACTACCATTTTTGTCAAATAACATAAACTGGCTTGCACCAAAGTAGAATAACAAAGGAATGGATTAATTCACTCTGTTCCCGTTGAACTCATAAAAAGCATTCAGTTGTAAGCATAAATCTAGCCACAATAATTCGCCCATACAATATATGAATAGGGCTGGAAAACAGCTAGAAAAGAGTGAGGATAAGGCAAAATAAAGATGGTGACAGTGGCCGCTCATTATCGTCATATGGAATGATTATACACCGACATTTTGTTCTGAAATATCGCAGTTGCACTTTGCCTTCCTCTTACATGGGCCACACTTTATACCTATAAAGAATATGTACGTACTTGTATAAAGTATTAGGTAAATAGATAACAAACAAATATGATGCAACTATTTACCAGAATATCGCCCAAATAAATTAGCTTGCTATCTTACCATCCCAAACTAATGACTTGTGAAAAAAAGCAGCAGGCAGCTGATAAGCTTGCGCCGAAAAAATGACTTCCCATTGGCAAAAAACAGAACAGACAACTTAATATTTTGAAACGGAGGGGGACACATATCGTAACAACCATTTAAAAAAAGTTATTACTATGTGAAAAAACGTAAATATAATATAGCGCCCCCCCAACCAGTATATTAATTAACAGTATCTTCTAGAAAACGTACTACATATATATTCTACGTAGGACATCTATATTGGGAAAAGTATTGAAGGCGTCAATATTTACGTAATATATTATGTAACCTTTTACCTACTAATGCCACATGCTAAAAGCACGCCGTGTTAAGATTAATGCCCAGTGGCGGAACAAAAAAAGGAAGTTTAACATTTTCATGTAAAAACAGATTGATTCGCAAACAACCATGTTACATATATACATACCAGCAGTGTCAATTCCAGTTTACTAGCGTGCTGCTTTTCCAATAGGCTATTTTAGCCAATTTGGAAATTGGGTTGGAAAGTTGAACAGACAATTTTGTCGGGATTAACTGAGACAACATTTAGCGTATATACATGATGAAAATTGAAAGTGCCGAATAAGGAATCAAAACCACATTCGCCCATTGCCGCTCCTTACCGAATGGGGGTGGGATGTTTATTAGCAATTACAGCTTATAACATATATAATGTATGTGTATAAACTGTACATATACCAATTTTCCTGCACTGAGACACAAAATAAACTCCTGATAAAACAAATGTTTCTTTCTTCATATTTACGTATTCACACTTATATACATAATATCTATCAGACTGTCTGAGAACCATACATGGGCGTGGGGGGGGGATCGGGGGGGGTTTGCCCCCCCCCCAACCGGTCCCCGCTCCCCCCCCCCCCAGACAGGTCCGCTCCCCCCCCCAGAATTTTTTGAAAGTAGCTAACGAAGCTAAATTGAGCGGCCGGGGACCAAAGACCAAAATAGGTGGCTCACGAAGCAAAAATTAGTAGCTCAGGAGCAAATTTGCTGGCTCACGAAGCAAAATTCGCCGGAAAAGTTGCTCCGCACCCCCCCCCCCCGGTCGGCGGCTCCCCCCCCCCCAGATTTCCTTAGCTGCACATGTGTGCAGAGAACATTATCTAAAGCGACCCAGGCAGTGAGGTTTGTATGCAGAATGGATACGTAAAGAAGTACTTCTACAGCTAGCATATTTTTATATACGAAGCAGATACTAAAAAAATAAAAAATTAGTAAAAATAGAAAATACAAAGCAATATTCATATAGCCTACAACGTTGGTGCAAGCACAAACAAACAAGTATATACACTGAAGCACAATATAGTCATCAAAAATCAATTTGACACGTCAAATTAAGGCCATCACATAAACCTATTCGAAGCCACAACAGAACACAAGGCTAATACAATTCGGTAACAAGTAACAACCAAATCGGATAGTGGCGACTGGCGGGATATTCAAAAACTTGCATATTATTAATTACGGATTTACCGTGTTTCATCAATTTAGCACAGATCGGATGACTAATTTTCGTATGTACATATATACAAATTTTTTAAATTACTATAGAGTGGGTTTAGTTAGCTATATGGAGCTACCAGAGAGGTCTTAGATATGTTTAGTACTGTTTTGTACATAAGTTTGTGAATTTCACTATTTATATACAAGTATATATACATTTACGAGTTATATGTAAGTAGCATTTATTGAAGGCAAGAGGGCAACACTGCACATCGAAGTAGATACATCTAAAGCATAGTAAAAAAAGCTAACAGATTTTACAAAAAATATTTTTGGACAAAAATCATTTGAAAAAGGAACAAATCAAAGGAACAGTTCGGAGTAATTATTGCAGTTATATAAAGACAAAACTGCTATTTCTTTTTTAATTAATAGGATAACTGCATAAACAGTGCATACACAAGTTGTAACTAGCAAGAGTACAGCCTGCATGATTTCACTTCGGTTAGCAGGGAATCACTATAGTGTACTCTCAATAGAAACAGAAATAAAGCACATAGAATTGCGTACAATAAGTTCAATATCATAAGTTAATGTGCGTATATACTGAAATACACAAGTATTAGCATAGACCAGAAATAAACAAATGGTCAACAATTATTACGAAAATGAAAAAGTTCAGGTGAAAAATTGACAGTAGGAAACATTCTTAATATAATGGTGGTAGCAAGCCATTCAATAAAAATTACAGAAATTCCTAGCAATGAAACGTAAAAAATAAAATCTATGTATATACGTATACTTACATGGACACAGATTTGACATTTAGTAGTCTAATCCATTTGAGTTTTCCAATCATTTTTCAAAAACTTCTTAAAAATGTCTATTAAAAATATAATCGTTCAACTGCTAGTGAACTCCACTAATCAAATAAAATTGCATTGAAACTTATATACGCACGCAGGCATAGATACTGTCATGATCCAGTATCAAGAAATCGTCATTTGAACAAAAGCCCGATTGAACTCAACTCTGGAATATTTTTAGTGGGGAGAGCTGAAGGGAGAGGGAGGGGGGGTCCCCATTTGGTTTCGATTCGAACCCCATTTCAGATGGGGAGTCACCACCCCACAAGACCCAAAATTTTTTCCAAAAGGGAGGTGTAGGCGTGTAGCCACGTTTTAGCTGTAAACTGTCACTTTGCTGTGGTTTTGTCAACTTTTCTACTAAATTACTGTAAGTGTAGTGTAGCTAAATAGCGTATATATTGAAAAGTAGCGTTTAAAGTGTAATAACCATTTTTTCGCACAAAATTAGTGTTTTATCGTGACTTTGATGCACCCTCCCCCAATCTATGGGGGAAAGCCCAGCCCCCTACTAAGTTTTGCCTAAAAATAAGCCAGAGTAATCAACCTTATTGTTGGGGCTGTACTTTTGTCCTCAGACAACTGCCCGGCGGCTTTAGTCACGAAGTTTTTATACAAAGTAGGACTGTCTGTTATATATCACACATACATCTATGTTATATATAGCCCCATCAAAACACCAGTCGATTGAACACAAAACATGCAAAAAAACAATATTACAAATCACCCTGTTCAAGCAGTCTGTTCAGGCCTCGACAAATTTCGTCCATATGCTCGACATAATTACCATTTTGTCTGAACAGAGCGTCCAAAAACTGTGGAGTGCTGACGTGGTCGAAGACGGAAGACAGGCGTTCAAGGGATTTCGCCGAGAGTTGATTTTTGATGAGCGGCTCCAGCAGGCCTTGACATTGGTCCAGCAGCGTGGCAATGAACCCTCGGTCGTAGCTATAGTCTACCGTGTGAAAGCTGACCACTGTCATGCAGAGCATTTTGAACTTTTGCTGGAAGGCATGCAATTGTGAGCGCTCGTGAGCAGAAAATTGCTGATTGCGATCCAAAACGGCCAGCTTGATCAATAGTTTGATCACATTTTTGATAACCTAAACAAGAAAATAAATGCAGAAACAATATATAAGAAAAAATAGGAAATATATAGTGCATGGCTGTTTTGAGAACATGTCAAGTCTAAAAGTTGGATTGCAGTTGCAGATACACACGATATTTTCGCAATTTCATGATTTTTGCTCAAAAAATTCATAATTTTTGTCAATCAAATTTGCCGTATATATGAGAAAACAATAGCAAGAAATTGTCTGTCGCCAAGGGCGTACCCAGGGGGGGGGGGGAATGGGGGTAATTCCCCCCCCCCCCGAAATTTTTTCCCAGTGATTTTTTACACAAGGGTCCCCCTTTGGTTTTCACGGTCCGGCCGGAAAAATTTTCTGATACGTCTCCAATTGACTAAATTTGGCCTAAAAATCAAAAATTTGCCCAAATTTTTTTCTGGGGGCTACCGCCCCCAGACCCCCGCCACTCTATGGCTTACTATTCCTTGTTATTGTTTTTCATCAAAGCCTATGCATGTATACACAAGTACATTATGCTACATGTGCATGTCTACACGAGTATATTATGCTACATTTACTTGTGGAATACACTGTCTGATATGACGCTCCCATCTTTGGTATTAAATTTTGTCGGAAAAAATTTCTGATACGTCTCCAGTTGACCAAATTCGGTCTAAAAATTGGAAAAATCGCTATTTTGTTCTGGGGGCAACCGCCCCCAGACCCCTGCAACCTTGTGTCCGGAAAAATTTTCTGATACGCCTGAAAATGACTAAATTTGGCCTAAAAATCAAAAAATTTTTCAAATATTTTTTCTGGGGGCTCCCGCCCCCAGACCCCCGAACTTGTGGTTTAGTAAGTCTTGCGTTTGTAAGGCGTTTCATGAGTGTTAAAATTGCTAAAAAGTGCATTTTAACCCATTACAAAAAATCGAAAAGTCATTCCCCCCCCGAAATTTTTTTCTGGGTACGCCACTGTCTGTCGCTACTCATTATACAAGAAATTTTATATTTTACATTACTCCAAAGCGTTGCTCAACTGAAAAAATAAACATCTTCAAGTACATACTGCCAATTTACCATAAGCACAAAACAAAGCCAAATTTCTTTCACATCACATGGACATGACAAACAAAATGATCTAAGTATAAGTTACATTCCAACCATATTTTTAGTGTCTCATAAATCTATAAGTGCATTTTGAAAAGTCAACTCGATCTGTTCCGTGGTGGTCCCGGTCTCGATTTCGGTTGCACAATCCAGCCCTGCTGTCACTTTTGCACCTAGAGGATGATGCTTTTTAACATCAACGTTCGACTGGCTACGCTTATATTACCGCCAGCCTACGCTACAATAAATACCTTTTCAGCCTCTTTCTTGGAATAATAATCCTTGAGTATGTAATAGAAATGATCCAGCACGCGTGCCGTGGTGTCGGAAATGAATCGTTTTGCCAGATTGCGGGAGGCCATTTTGCCCAAGATTTTCTTCTGAGCGCGCAGCCCCATAGACTCGCTGCTGAACTCTTTGATCCCTTCCACGCTCGTCATGGCTGTTGCAATGGCCCAGCTACATCAATCCACAGCACATATAAAAAGCAAAAAACAACACTATCTATGAACACACACACACACACACACACACATATATATATATATATATATATATATATATATATATATATATATATATATATATATATATATATATATATATATATATATATATATATATATATATATACATACACAACCGGTGACGGTGCAACTGAAAAATAGGGAAAAAAATTATTTCAACTTTCCATTGCCGAAAAGCAGCATTTTATATATACGACTTTTTAGTGCGCTGAGTTCATTTTTAGCACTTTTGAAGCGAAAAACGTTGATTAATGGCTTTTCGAAAAAATGCAATTTGGTCGAAAATCATCATTTTTTTCGACATATTGGGGGTTGGCAGGGGCGTTCCCAGAAATTTTCAAAAGGGGTGGTTCAGCCAAAATGTTGAGCTGTGTTCAGTGGCGTGTCAAAATTGGACGTTTCTGGCGAATTCGGCCAATTTTTTTGGCTGGAACCCGGTCAAAGAGCCTTTGTTTTGATTCTAAAAAATTGTAAACAATAATCTGACACCATTTAGATACGATTAGAACGCAA
>JASANF010017278.1:0-26364 GCA_030248245.1 Trissonchulus sp. WLG1_4
GGGGGATGCCTTACACCGTGACAACTTAAGCTTGAAAGTGCACTTTTGGTTCAGTGCATTTGTCAGTGTATTTACATAGGCAAAAGTACGCAAAAAAGCCTAAAAGTGGCCCATAGTTGGACAGTTCTAACACAAACCACATCAAGCCAATCAAGCTGAAACTTGGCATAGTGGGCACCGAAGCATCGAGGGCGAAATGTGAAAAATGGCAGTTTTTTGGGCCCGCCAAATTTGAGTGATTTTACATTTGGCGTCACTGCTCAGGCCATGGGCAAAAATTTAAAAAATGGATCATAGAGGTTGAGATATGACATTAGGCTATCGAATCATGTAAAAATCCGCTTCGTCAGTATTAATAAAAATTTCGAGTAAAGGAACGCTTTGTGAGCACAAAAAACTTTTTTTGCGCCATGACTCACATGTAAAATTGAATTTTTGGGAGCCCTCAGTAAAAAATTGGCGAAGGCATTGGTTGCAGTTTGTTACATCTGCGATGCGCCTTCCCTGGGGCTACAGTGTGTGCAAGTTTGAAGCGAATCGGAGAACCTAAAATTTTCAATTTTACAGGTAGCCCCCACCCTTAAACGGCTGTTCTGCGTCTGTCGTTGGCTCTTGTCTCTTAGATTCCTCGTGCACAGACTAGCCTGGACACACTCAATAGATAGATCATCAGACCGAGAATCGACAGTTTCAATTAAACTGTCATAGGAATCAGGAACAATTGATCACAATGTTGTTACCAGATCGTCTTCAGATGATGGGGTGTCGATAGCTCCAAGTTGACCAGCTGCAGCTAGATCCTTTAATTTAATTTCAGTGCCCATTAGTGGCCAGTGTGGCCGAGTGGTTATCCGTTACGGTGTTCGGTTACTAATCTGAACTGAAGATTGAAGGATCGAATCCTTGCTGCTCGGTTATACGTAATCTCTTTGAGCAAAGAGATTAGGGCCACATTGCTCCTGCCAACCCAGCAGTCCATCCTCATCTGGTCGGTAAATGGGTACCACAATTATGTGGAAAAGTATTAACAGGGCTCCGTGAAGGGCATTAGCCTTGAGGGGCTGGCCCCCCCTCCACGGAAATAGTCACACTTGAAGTGGCACCAGTGACGCTCCAGGGCTATGTAACGGAAATGAGCACCGCATTCGTGGGCGGACACGCCAAAGAATAATTATCTATTCACGGGTTACCTTTACCTTTTTATATTCAGGCAAACGTTTTTTTTCGTAAATACAACTCAAATCAGTACATGGCGTTGATTTTCGAAAGTCCATGACGGTCGCTCGTGATTCCTATTCTACGTTATCACAAATTCATTTCAGTTTTTATGAGTGTTTTTATTTTGGATGCATACCTCCGCGAAGTAGTGGGCAACCACTGTCGAGATCCGTCCTAGACCGGTGGGAAGCCCGGGTCGGGCGGCCGGGCCCGCAAAAAATGGAATTTTTACGCAAAAAATTCAAAGATGGTATAAAATGTTCCCACACTATCAACAAAGTTGTCTTTTCCTTCGACCCAACTCGACTTCTCGCAAGCTGCTATACAAACTCGCAAACGCAAAATAGGTATTCTTGTCAATTTTTTGTTATCAGTTTTTCGTTATATGTAGGTGATAGGCTCCGCAAATCTCCAATCTAGTAGTTACTCTGCCACGAGTTTATGAGCTTGAGAAAACGGTCAAAATGGCAAAATTTAGCGACAAAATTAATTTATTAGCAGAAGTTGTAACCCGCTCAACCCGCGGATCGGGAAATTTCAACTTTCAATTTCAACCCGACCCGACCCGAGCAGACTCAAGTTACCCAACCCTACCCGTCGCCCGACCCGATTGCGAACTCACTCTACCCTCCAGGGAATATGTCCACAACAGTGGAAAACCGCCACCATCATCCCGCTTGCAAAGGGCAAGCCAGCAAACGACCCTAGCTCTTTCCGCCCAATAAGCCTGACGTCATGCATGGGCAAAGTCATGGACCGGATTATTAACCAGCGCCTCTCATACATCTGTGAATCTGACGCTATACTGCCAGACTACCAAGCCGCTTTTCGCCCGCTTCATTCCACGGAGGACCAAATACTGCGTCTTGCACAAACAGTCGCCAACGTTTTCCAACACAAAAAGCCTCCACTTCGTACTGTTGCGGCCTGTGTAGATTACTCTGCAGCATTCGACAAAGTCATCGGTCTTCTCCACAAGCTAGTAGCAGCTAGTATTCCGCTGAAGTTTGTCATCTGGATTAGATCCTTCCTCCGAAGCGCCTCGCCCGTGTCAAGGTGAACGATTCACTCTCCAAGGTCCGCCGACTACGGTCTGGAGTGCAGCAAGGCGCTGTTCTTTCTCCATTGCTGTATAACCTATACACCGCCAACCTGCCTCTGCCAATCAATTCAATGAACACAGCAGGCTTTGCCGATGACATAGTAGTCTGGAGTCAGAACGCCTCAAGCGTCGCCGCAGCGGCGAGTACCCAACAGCTTCTAACGGCTATCTCTGAGTTCAGCAACAAATGGCTGCTAACAATCAATCCGAGCAAAAGTGAAGTTATCAACTTAACTTCAGATACCCCTGAATTCAGCCATAAGCCATCACTGTCCATCGATGGAAATACTATCACACCAGCCGACTCAATCTCCTATCCTGGCGTCCGCTTTGATCGAATGAATCAGTTCCACCTTCATGTCCGGGACGTCATCGCCAAGGCCAACTCACGGTGTCAAGCTCTTTCAGCTCTCACGGGTTCAACGTGGGGTCCCTGCCGACGTGACCTGCGCCAGTTTACCAAGCTTTTGTTCTACCTGTTATCACGTACGGCCTCGGAGCTTGGGGAGCTTACCTCTCCCCCACCTCAATCAAGAAGCTAGAAATTAGCCTGCTTCGAGGCTGCCGTGCTATCACACGACTGCACCGATCGACACCATCCGAAGCCGTTCATATCGAAGCCAGCATCAGCACATTTACCACAATCCGATGGCGGATGCGACGTGGTCGAAACAAACGGCGACCCAGCCTCGCCCTGCATCATCGAAACCCACTTATTCGACGGCCCTATGCTCTGTTCTAGCTATGACACCGAATGTCTCGCCATGGCTCACTGTCTAGACCTTGTTGAAGACTTCGTTTCCCAGTACAGCCACAGTTACAATCTACACACTGTCATATGTACAGACAGCCTGAGTCTCCTACAATGCCTGAGCTCGCCGCTAATCACCAACACTAACGGCACCATTGCATCCATTCTTTTCAAGCTGTCGCGAATAAACGAGAGAGCACGCACTACACTACAATGGGTCCCTGGCCATTGTGGACTGCCTGGAAACGACGCTGCTGACGAAGCTGCCAAATTTAAGGCAACCAGTGGAACGCATACCGCACCTATCTCATTCAAAGCCGCGTCAGCCCAGATCAATCTGTCAATCAAGGACTCACCGCCATCCCACGAAATTGTTAGTGCAGTATATGACAAGCCAAATACCAAAGAAGACGACCATATCAGCCAAAAAGACCTAGTTGCACTCAGCCGTTTTCGGACTGAGCACTCAAATGCTCTCCGCAGCTACACAAACAGGGTCAACAACAGCGACGAAGTGTCGTCGTTGCTCACAAGAAGATGAAACCGTCAGGCACGTCATGCAGCGTTGCCATGCCCTGGATGCACTTCGAATGAAGATTTTTGGACAGACCGAGCCCCCTTTGTCCGTGCTATGGACCGATCCGGCCCAGGCAATTTCGTACCTGCGGCAGGCCTCCTACCTGTCCTGACGATTGCTGATCAACAACAACAACAACACTCCACGGATGCAGCCACGCTTAGATGGCACCCCTGACGCTTCAGGGCTTTGTAACGGAGAAGAGCATCGCACCCGAGGGCAGGGCAGACACGCCAGAGGATAATATAGGTATACTATCCGCGGGTTATCTTCACCTTTCCTTTCCTTGCCTCTCACGGCCGTTTTAGCAAGCATAACAGATACATATTATAATATATAAATGTCAAGGATAGAAAGCTCTGCTTTGGCTGAATTTCTATACCCAAATACATTTTATGGACAAAGAAGACATAAGTACCGACTTTGGCAAATCCAAGCGAAGTCAGAGTTTGGTCTGCCTAGGCAGAGTTGGACGCGGGTGGATTTTCTTTGCCAACTGGGACAATAGCAAATTTTTCCCCAAGTCGTTCTTCAGTCATTTTTTTCACTCAATCAAATCGATTTAATTTGCTATGTAAGATTGGCAGATTATTATTCTCAAAACTAGGTAGTATATACACATCAGTAGCCAGAGGCGATACTAGGATTTTGAAAACCCATGCCATGACTGGCGATCTAACGCAGAATAATAGACCCATTGAAAAATATTCTAAAATGAAGCCAAGTAAGCAGGATAATTTTTTACCTAAGCAAATAATACTGCAATCAACAACTGCTTCAAATCTCACTCTAGCTGCAGATCTGCACAGTGCACATCAATCCACACAGACTATCTTTAAACTTATTTTTAAACCAACGCAGAAAAAATACTTTAATTGCACGCACAATTAATTGGCAAATCACAAACAACGGAAGATATAAATATACAAAAGGATACTAATAAAATACCAGCTTTATATTATGTAGTATAGAATCTGTAGTGCAGATATCTGCCAATTTGCAATCAGCAAAATACAAGAGATCGACCGTAAAGACATGCATAGTGTCGACTGTTTGACCGGCCGATCAGTTCAAACCGACGGAGTCACTAAAATTTACTTCCACTAAAGGTTCTGTCTCGTGTTTTCGTTTTTCCTTAGCGACACAGCAAGATTTTTGGAGACTGCAATTTGTGTTAATTTTGCCATTCTTTCAGTTTAGATGTTTGCATTTGATTTTACCCAAGAACATACAAAGTCGTTCACTAAAGGTTAATTAACACGTAAAAAATAAAAGTGTAAGAATAAATTATCGGCCGATCTCCTGCATACACAGACATAGCAGAAACTTTTTACAGAAACACGTATTTTTCTACTTAAGACGTATATCTTATCATTTTTATACCCTTTTGAACAACTGATACATTCGAATACCACATACAAGAGATGTGTATTTAAAGCGTGTTCGTGGAATTGATCAATTACTGAAAAAAGGTGGACCAAGAGACATGGGCACAGCAGGAATACATCACACCACTTGCACAAAAATAAAAACATCAAGAACATACACGGGCGCTAGGTTTTCATATTTTCTGAAACTCTTCTAAAACCAAATTTTCTGCCACCAACGGTAAAATTGATGACAAAACTCCATGTCTAAAAACGACCATTAGCATTCACCCTCACCGCTTAAAGTTCAAAATTGACTGCAAAACCAACGTAACCTTACCGTATCCGGTCTTAGTCACATGACAGACCAATAAACTAATATAAATCACGCGAAATGACTATTTTGAGTTCATACAATATTGCACAAAAAGAAAAACTATCAAATAACATAAAAAGAAAATTAAGCTTTCAAAATAAATTCTCAGTTTTCCAGGAAAGGCTTCATAAAACTGAAAAATTGACATCAGACATACACGCGACAAATTTCAATGAACACATAACAAAAAAAAATAAATAAACGACATCCAACAAAAACGCACCGGAATGCATAAATGAGTGAGAGATGCTGCCAGCAACCCCACAAAAAAGGTAAATTTGTCCTTCATCTCTACTAGAACGAAACCTATGTATATAGGTAACAGAAGAAGAACCGCTAAAAGCATCAGCTTGTCCAGCAAATAAGCTACACACTATGAAACAGATTTAAACGTCAAATGCCTAAAATTGTGACGCGATGGTAGAAAAAGTCAGTTTCACTAACACTGTCAATTTCGAATGTTTCGGCTCACAAATTTCAACACAAGAGTATTTATCAATGACGGTAATTCAATAATAAGCCACGTGTAAGCGATGCCAATGGGAGTACATGCAGACAGAACACCACGAACTGCACATTACGCACGAGACGAAAGAAAACACATTAATAAATACATTGCATATTTACCGCAGGGAACTGGAAACAACAAGTTCCTGCCAACTAACTCTACAGGTCCTTGCTCAAGTACATGTCTAAATGATAAATATTTATTTTGCTTATTTTTACAGCTTCCTCTGACTAGCTCAGAGACTAGACATTCTTGGTTAAATTCCAAACTCTATTCGTAGGACCAATATCATATTATTATTATTATTATTATAAGCGAAAGAGTGGGATTAATAACGGTACAGCTAGGCAGGGAATATACCCACCATAAAGCATAACCCCTGGCACTTATTCTTCTCGTGCATCTACATATAAAAACAGCCAGTTTTCACATCATAGAAAAAAGTTTATCAGGGTTAGCTAGCACCAACCCCGAAAATTATACTAAAATATGAAGCTTTGAATCCAGTTCCAAACTTCCCTGATAAATACACATAAAGTATAATAATGTATAACAGATATCAAAATATACGCTTCAAACCAGTGACCATATAAAAAAATTTATACAAAAGCGAGTCTAAACTACATTAGGACGCACAGTAAGATTAAAATAATACAATTGAATAGTGCAGTATAATTCATATTTCATGCTATACGAAAAGTCTACAAAGTGTTGTGTTGTGACAAATAATATATTTTATACGGTTCCATGTCATTCACAAAAATGAGAACCACCACACAATGGTGTGGTAAACCTCATCTCGATTCTTTTTACAACTAAAAGGTGGGATCCCGATCCCAGCCGTTGGATTTCGCTAAATAAGCCAATAAGACCAAACTGCTTGGCTTATTTTCCAGAATTTTGTCTACTGAACAGTCACACCACACGGCAGTATGATTCGACTGCTACAATTTAAGGGGGCTCTCAAAAAAAGAAACATATTGCAAGCACAACGCACAGCGGACCAAACACAACGCAACTGCGTAAAAACATCACTAATAATGCTGACTAAAAAATAAAGCAAAATTGAATCTGTAATCTTGTATAACCATTATCACACATAATATCTGCTAAAAATATATAAAAACTATTTAAAATAATTTTGACAGTTTTCATGGTTTGAGTTTTGACAGACAATGCCTAGATTTATGCACCATGCAAACACTACAAACAAAAAGCTTTCGGTGTGGAATACAGAAACTCAGTCTTGCAAAATGCAAACAGAATTATATACTATGTAGAAACTATCATAGGCGAGGCGATCCACAAATTTTCATAGGACTGTAGGACCATTCAAATTTCATATGCAGCAATTTGCGAAAAATGCCCAAACAATATTTTTTAGTATGAAACAATTTTTACATGAAGACGACTAACCGCTAAACGGTAAAACGTTTGTAACCACTATACACAGATGCTCGACTGGCTTCGTGCATTCAACTAAATTTAAAACGTTGCATGGAATGCGAGAATGAATGAATGAACATGAATGGATGACTGGTCTACTTCAGATCTCCTTCATCATCAATTTGTTTTTTGATTCGCAGCAGCAGCGTGGTGTACCACTGGTCCAGTCGCGAGATGGAGTCATAAGCCTTCACCGCGTCCGTGAAATGCTCCAGGTTAGACTCTTCCAGAGCCAATATTATATCCTGAAAAATATTATATATATATATATATATATATATATATATATATATATATATATATATATATATATATATATATATATATATATATATAATTTCCCTGGTCATTTTTTAGGTGCAGACAGAGGTCGCGGACGTATACCCTACGAAAAACCAATCAATTTATTCGTTCACAGACAGTTTTTAAAATTTTTTTACCTTTTTATTATTTTTATTGCAATTTTAACTTAGTGGGTGGGTAGTCACAATATCTCTTTCAAATAGATACAGAACTGGGTGATGCAAAAGTTATTCCACAGACTAAGCTACAGAAACCAGTATATGGGAGAGGGTCCTGAAAATTACGGTGGTGTATATAAAGGGGGCACCAACGAAGAATATGGCCCAAGGGTATAATGTAATTATATCGGCGTTATAGGTGCTCTTTCAACAAACTGGCTTACAATGCAAAATAAAAAAATTACAAAAGTTTACAACCCAGAAGACAAATTTCCAAAATAGCGATGAGCACCCCATTGTCGACAAAATTTTATTAGCAGGCAAGCGCGGAAAATATGACCCGAGAGTCTTCTAAACTTAAATATCGTAGCAAGCATGATTATAACAATGCCTCAACAGCAGTGACGAACCTTCAATAATTTACATTCTCGGCTATCTGTGAAAGCTGGATGCACGTCTTCATATCGTTTGACTGCATGCTGAAATATGAATGCAACGCAATAAGATACAACACAACAGAACACAGCATTAATGCGTAGGATAACCTAGCCATATTTTATGCTCTAAAAAGTAAAATACTGAAGCTGTGCGGCTGAGCTCAACCGTCACCACTGTAAATGTACATTTTGGAAACCTTAACACGAAACCCTCTCTTAACCAGAAACAAATCTGTGGATATGTCCTACTAAAAAAGCATGTAATACAGCAGAATGAAAAACATCCACTGAATTCATTGTTCACCCACTGGACACTCAAACATGCTCTGTAGCAGAACTCTCAGTGTGTCAACGGTCGCCATTTGAACTAAAGCCATCACAACCGTGTCGTTAAGTTTTACCTGTCCATTCAGCATATCCACGCATAGATGGCAAAGTGCGGCTCGGAAAAAGTAATCCTTAGCACTGTACTTCAGCAGAGAACTCTCCGACGCGCTAGTGCCAACCTAAAACAAGATCTATCAATAAAGCAAACATTAAACTACACATTAAATCTCAACTAGCTTTCACGTGGTTCATTGTCCTACTAGCGTTTACTGTTCAACTAATACTTTTATTCTACTAGGAGTCTAGGATAATCAAGTAATCACTATATACATGAAGCATGTTCTGCTTTTGGTACCAAATATTGTGCGCTCATTTTTGTGGAAAAAACCTAGCAAACAGCGATATTCTAAAACTATGACTAGAAATTTGCGCGATCAGTGCAAAATGCTGACTGTGTGATGAACCGATTGACTTTCAAAAATTTCAGCTGAATGAAACTGAGAATCAGACTTCAGGCATTTAAGCTTTTGTATATTTGCAAAACAAAACAAAATAGAATTCGCTGATTCCACATTTTTCTTAACATATTGTGTATAGCATACACTTTCGTCTCCAGAGCCGACAAAACAGAGAAAACTGATGCGTCAATGGCGAATCTCGATAAACCAGTACCTCTTCGTAAATCTCGATAGCTTGTTGATACTTTTCAATCTGTGCGGCATATTCGGCTACTTTTAACATACACTTGTTAGCAGCACTAAAACAACACCACACAGTTAGGTAACAACAGAAACAAGCTACGTCATCAGAATAGGGTTTTTGTTCAAAATCGTATTTCATCATTCTGGCGTCATTTTTAAATTCCTGTCGTCATTTTTATTTTTCGTTCGTCAAAATTAGATTATGGCTTTACAGTACCGTTGCGCTGCAGCAATATTGCTAGTTAGCGTTATCTTACATTTCGTCCCTACTCCCAAGGCATTGTAAGGGGCGTGTCTGCAAAAGTCATTTTTTCGAGAAAACAGCAATTGAAAATTTTGACCATTTTTGGCGTTCTATTATAGAAACCACCAGCACGCTAGCGACCCGTAAATGGGTCCGTTCGAGATCAGTTAAACTCACTCTATTAGTAACATTAGCCCGCCCTGTTTTTGGTCGCATATCGTAAAATTATGCAGCAATAATTTTATTTTGTAACACAAAAGTGATGCATAAGTTCTTAGGACGTACAAAACGCATTCCAGTAACCAAAAGTAGGCCCAGCAAAAACCCCAGAATTTAACAATAATTTGCCGATAACAGCGCATATTGTGCGAACATTATACTATTTTTGGCCGACCGAAAACATCAGAGCTAACATTTGAGCTCATAATACCCAAAACATTAAGCCACAAGAATGGAGAGGTCTAAGAGCCACAACCCTTAAAGACAAAATTAGAGAATTTTTCACTTTTTAGGCCAAACTTGGTCAAATTAAGACATATTAGAAATTTTTTCGAGCCGAGAAACTATATAAATGCAAATCACGTCAGAGCAGAAGAACGTCACATGAGATAGTGCACTAGATAGGTACTATACTCGTGTACACATGCAGAGGCTTCAATGAAAGTTAATAACAAAGTCGAGTAAGCCACTAAGTTGCAGGGGTCTGGGGGCGGCAGCCCCCCAGAAAAAATTGGAGATTTTTTTAAATCTTAGGCCGAATTTGGTCAAAGCAGTGTCAATATTTGCTCAAAACCTTTCGTCAAAGCTTCGTCATTTTTATTTTCTGAACGTCATTTTTAAGTTTCATTTCTGCAAATGACGCCATTTTTGACTAAAAAAAACCATGCACCAGATCGATGCAAACGTAGTCACGTCCCGACTTTTTGGCTCTACTCTATGCAGTCTTGAAAAGTCCGGAGCGTCAAAGAATGAAAAATTAAAAAATAGAAAAATCTGGGTAACGTTAGAAGAAGATGCGTCCTCCCGTGGTACGGCGTTTAATGACTAAATACTACAGCTTTTACAGCTATATTATTGAATCAAAGCCCGAAGAGCCATAAAATGACAACAGTATCTCCAATTCCCAACTCACGTTCATTTTTGTGTATTCCAAGCTGGGTTTTTTTGGGCCAAAACGTTAGCATTGGCGAAAATTTTTGAGAGTTTGCTAAAACATTTTTGGTCGTTTTAGCCAATTTGCTAAAACCAAATTCGGCAGAAAAAATTTCTAATAACTCTCCAAATTTTCAAATTTTGTCCAAAATTCAAAAAATTTTCCTATGCGTCCCCAACTGACCGTTTTTTTGCCATTAGACGCAAAAATTTCCTTCTGACTACAATTTACACCCATCTGCAACAATGTTTCGATGTGATCCAGTCAAGTATTTTATGTTTCTGTTGGTCAATTTTTCAGGATCAGTTTTTTAAGTGACTTCGTTTACTGAAAACTTTCGCAAAGTACCACGTTCGGTGAGTCATTCCGATCCGTCAAACGTGGGTATTTCGGAATAATTCAAAAAAGTTTCGGCCTCGCCCTGAGAGCTGCTACAATGCCAATCCCAGACACTTGCTGGCTCACGCGGTCAGCAAACGCCAAAATATGACAACCTAGCATTTATAAAGAAATTGAGAAATTAAATTTCTTTTCTTTTCTTGGTTATTACCATTCACCAAAGCCTATGCATGTCTACACGAGTATATTATGCTGCATTTACTTGTGTAGTATAATACTATTTGATGTGACGTTCGCTTTTCGCATCTTTTGTTTTAATTTTTCTGTCGGAAAAAATTTATGTCTGCAGTTAACCAAATTCAGCCTAAAAATTGAAGGAATCTCCAATTTTTTTCTGTGGCTCCAGTCCCCTGCAACTGTGTGGTTTAGTGAGCTTACGTTTTTCAGCCGGTTCTGGATATATATATAAGTATTACAAACTTACAAATACCAAAAAGTGAATTTTATTATTAACCCATTAAAAAATAGAAAAAGTCATTTCCCGCGAAATTGTTTTCTGGGTACGCCATTGATCGCTTATACGATACTTACAGTCAAGGGGCATAGCGTATGTATATACGCAGGGTGGGAATCCCCCCGAAATTTTTTACACACGGTCCGCCCTTTTGTTTTTATTACGCCAAAAAAATTTCCGATACGTTTCTAATTGACCAAAAAATTTGATCCAAAAATCAAAAATAACTCCAACTTTTTTTGGAGGCGTCCGCCGCCAAATCCCTGCGACTCTGTCTGTGGCTTAATCGTCTTGCATTTGCAATGCAAGTTTTTGAGTTAAATTGCAAAAAGTACATTTTAATCCATTCTTTTGAAGTCTTTCCCCTCCGAAATTTTTTTCCGGGTATGACACTGCTTAGTCACTTGTGAAAAAATTCTAATTGAAGTGAATTGAAGCTAAATAAATGCTTTAAAAACGTAGCTAAAAAATTTTAAAATTGGCTAAAAAATTTTCGGACCTTTTAGCCACTTTGCTAAGACTTCCTGGCGAAAAAAACCCAGATTCCAAGTTATGAATCAATCAACTGAATAAATCACACTAACCTTTTTGACTCTTCGCCTTTGTAATAATCTGCCGCTTTCTGGTAATGAATCATGGCTTTCTCCAGATCTGGTTCGCCGGACTCATAAATCTCGGCCACAGACATGTGGTGTTTTGCAGCCATGGTGAAGCGCCCCTGAAATAAACATATGTTGTAAATGAGAATTAGGGCCTATGAGAATCGGGGGCTGTGGTGTAGTGGTTAGCATGCCTGACTTCGAAGCAGGTGGCCCGGGTTCGATTCCCGGCGCCTCCATCTCTTTCATTCTTTCTAAATTGGGGCATCCTCTTTCATTCAACATTCTGGCGACCGTGACAGGACGGAGAGGATAGGGCCGGGTCCTCAGGACAGCCCTATCCCCGAACCGTCTTCGGAGGTGGGTTAGGAGCCCCATGCCCTGGGTTGAGGTTGGCATTTCAACCCTTACGGTACTCGTGCTGTGTGCAGTGTGACTGTGTACATAGTCTATTTCTGGTGTGGTCCCTCGGTTAAGGGTAATCCGAAAAACCCTCGGTTTCGGTTAGGGGTGAACCGGTCGAAACCCTCGGTATTGGTTGGTAATCGTTCTGGGTCGATCGAGAAACCCTGTGGTTGCGGGTGAGCCAGGAAACCCAGGAGTGTGGTGTGATTGAAGTAGGCTTGGAGGCCTACGAGTGAATGTGCTCCGCCCTTGAGGCATCTGGTTTGCCCCGGGAGCATGAGTATCGCCGAGTATCGCTGCAGGGTCGCAACGATGTTCGAAGGGGGGACCCTGTTGTAAATGAGAATTAGGGCCTATGAGAATCGGGGGCTGTGGTGTAGTGGTTAGCATGCCTGACTTCGAAGCAGGTGGCCCGGGTTCGATTCCCGGCGCCTCCATCTCTTTCATTCTTTCTAAATTGGGGCATCCTCTTTCATGCAACACATAACACTGATCACAGTGCAAACAACTACAGTATAATGGCAAAAATGTCCACTAAATTCGGCCCACTAGGTTCACGACGTCTTCTTGAGCACGAGGCTAAGGTAAGGTCACATTTCCTCCTGCCAACCATGCAGTCCTTCCATTTCCCCACGGGGTCCGTAAATGAGTACCACAGGCACAACTGTGTGGATTGATAACATCACATGGGTTCGTGTTGACTGTTGAGAATTTGTCTTTATGAGGCTGGCCCTCAATACACGCTTGTAGTCGCTTTCGAGGCGAGACGCCTGCCGCTTTCAGAACAAAAAACGGAGATGAGCACCAACCTCAAGGCTGAAGCAGCCAGGACGCGATGTCCTGGGTTCACATTTTGAGTTTCCAAGGTTTGCGTCATCGTATCTAACGGAGAATTTAGACACAACCAACAGTCCAACTCTACTTTATCCACAAAAATGATCGCACGTGGCTAGTGGCGCCCGTCAGACAGACACGTTCCCATACACATTCCAGCGAGTCAATGTCATATGCAGAAATATATATAGAACGACGAACACACGACCAGGGGCGGTCTCCGGGTGGGGGGGGGCGCCCCCCCCCCCACCCCGAAATTTTACACAAGGGTTTGTTTATAATTTGTTTGCTTAATATCTGTTTGGTGTTACGTACGTTTTAGCTGTTTTACCTGGCTGACAAGGAATTTTCTAGTAAATTGCTGTCCGGCGTGTGAAAAAGCTTTGTAAAATTGTCAGAACTGCTAAGTTTTGGACCCTCTCTGCCCGTTGTGTAATTCTCGGTGTTTTGAGCTCCAGGTCGAGTTGTCGAGTCATTTTGACCGCGTTGGGAACTGGTTTATATTTTTAGAAATCCTCTTATTCGGGTAGGCTCGGGTTGAAAAACTTCGAACCTTTGCGAAGTTACTTGACGTCTACAATGGAAAACTGCAAACAAATTCCCCCAGACCCCTGCGTCATAATGCTTGAATTTCCTGAGTTAAACAGTTGCAATACGCACATGCCACATGCGACTTATATCTACATTCAGAAACATGAAAATAGAATCTAAGACACTAATCACTAACCATTTCTTTAAGAACCAGTAAGCTTTAAACTACAAAGGCACTCACTAGCCTTGATTTAGCTACGGCAGTAACAATATAGCGTAAAACTGAAAAAACACTATTATAAAAAAATTAAAAAATTCTTTAAACCTCCCCCGCCCCGGAAATCAAAGTCTGGGACCGCCAGTGTACACAACTTATGGAATATGAATTCAGAAACGAGAAAAACTACCGTACCATGTCAGTATAAATATCACAGGCTTTAACAAGACAGTCAACCGCGATTTCGGGGTTTGTTTTTCGGAAGCAAGTGGCGGCATCGACGTAATTGGCAGCAGACTCGTGCTTGCGCGGATCACTTCCTCGCAAATTCACTTCTGCTGATTTCACAAATGCGTTGCCTGCTTCTGAAAACAGAAATGGACGACCGAAAATACTGAAATTTTCACAATGGGTGGAATTCTAGAAGGGTGACTAGCGACTGACTAACTTAATCACTCGCTAAACCTTCGCTAAACACCCTGACTATCTTGATCAGCATTCTAGAAAATTTTCTATTTACGTATGTCTGAGTGTGTGTGTGTTTTCATGCAAGCTGGCTGGCCAGCCGATTTTTCGTATTGAAAACGCTCTAAAACGAGTGATTAACTAATGAAGTGTTTAAACGCTAACTAAACGCTATTCTAAAAGACTGATTAAGCTGTGATTAACTTTTTGTCAGTGATTATCTTTTAGCAGCGTTTAGTTTTCAGCCAGCAAAGTGTTTATTCAATTAATGTTTTAATTTTCTGAATAGGTAACTATTCTTAATTATTAATCAGTTATAATAATTACTAATACTTCATTACCTAATCAGCTAATTAATTATGCGGGTATCAGACTAAACATGTGGTCTGACTGGACCAGCCGGGCTCACCTGACCTTTTGTAGGGTGTTGTTTCACACAGGCGAGCTATATCTGAGTCGAATCCGCACAAGTGATAAAATAGCCAATGCTGACAGCAGCTAAAACCGGCTATTACAGTCAAAAAGTGTATCTGAAACGGCTATTGGCGGCTACAGCCAAGTTTTTTCAGTCAAAGCGTGGCTATCTGTAAAACACTAGTATAGCCATGGCTAGCAATAGCCGTGGCGAAACTGTGTAAGGGAAATATATGCTGAAAATTGTAGCAGCTGCTAACGGCTAATTTACAAATTACTGTTTAGTAATACTTTATACTTTATACTTTATTTTATAGCGTTATGCTTGTGCTTGTGCAAGTTCCAGTGTGAATCGGCCTTAAAAACCGTGAAACACGGTAAATTTACCATATTTTTGTCCCTATGAGTGACCGGCAGTCTTCCAGAAACAAATGTTGTGGTTTCGGACCACCAAAAACCTAGACACTAAAATCTTGCAAAAACATTCAAATTTAAATTTTGAAAAAATAGTAACAATGTTAACTTGTATTTTTGAAGTCCTGAGGTCAAGAGAAATCATTGATACAAAAATTATGCAAATCGGTTCAGTAAATTCCATTTTCTGTAGTCAAAGTCAAAGCCTTCTAGAATCATGACTATCTTTCTCAACGTTCTACAGAGTTTTGTCATTACGAATTCTACACGCTGAGAATAGGCTCGTCGGATCCCATTCTACACTGAAGACAATCACTCGTTTATAAATTGAAGATAAACGCGCGATTATCTCGTAATCACTGACTAACTTAATCACCCTTCTAGAATTCCACCCAATGAATCCACAAAAACACACCTGGCAGTTTGATATTCCACCAATTCTATCTTTTCTGCCTATTGATTGGTTAACCAAAACCGCAAACGTGTACTGACATTTGTATGGTTAGCTAACATAAATTGTAATAGTTATACGTATATATCTACCGTAAAGGGTGATTATCATAGCCAAAAACTTTAAAGGATCTAGTACTTTTGAGTTTCGACGATTGACGTGTCACGCTCGACGCTCACGTATATACACATATGATTGATCAGCTAACATATATAGCTAGCGAGCAAACGCGGGTGAGGCGGCTTGATAGTTGATTGGCACATCAAAAGTCGTCAAAGTGCAACCTTGCTAGAAACAATTAAGTTACCTTCCTAATGTTGTGTTTATATAATTAATTATATACCGTTCCATTTTTTAGCCATTTTGAAAAGATTAGCCGCTTTGACGTAAAGTTCACCAGCCTCATCTCCACGTCCGCCACTGAAATAAAAGCCAATACACACGGCTGCCCAAATTAAACATATTATATAAGTGTAAAGTACAGTGGTATAATCCAACGCGTTTATATTTCATTTTCTATCGTATACATGTTTTCTTTGTATATTGACATTTTCGACGTCGATTAGTATAATATTACATATGTAATTTAAATACAATGTATATATAGCAGACAGAAAAAATCCGCATTTTAACATTAGGTCATGTAGCTCCTAGTCCTAGACATTTGCACTAGAATAAATTTTGGATACGGATAATGAAAACCTCTGCAGATATACCTGATTAGATCTAACCGACGTTTCAACCGATTTTCTCACCTACCCAATGAAAATACATGTAACGGGGTCAAAAGTTTGGGGGCCTCTTCGGCCAAATTTTGTGGACCCTCCTCCCCTGATCGACCAAAAATACTTAATTTTGCAAAATTTTGTAAAATTTTTCCAAAAAAGTGCCATTTTTTTTTACTAAATTTTGCTCGAATTTTGGGGACGCCGACGCTCCCCCCAGGCCGCTCGATTTGGGGAGTCCCCCCATCCCCCCTTCATACATGTATCTCAATGAGCATATCTGCCCCAGCTCAACTCACCCTGAGAATAAGCCCATAAAACCTCCACTAGACTTGGCCTTTTTTTCTGCCTCTTGCAGAATCTTAACAGCTTTTGCTTCGTTATCAGCCATCTTTTTGTCTCTATATATCGAATATTTAAACAACCTAGAAAATGTACATACACATATTTATATACTGGTCAAACTGACGCAACGGGGGAAATTATTTTGGGCTCACACGAGGGGTTAAATGCAGTTGGGGTGGGGGGAAATAGTGGACCTATTTTTTTGAGTAGAGCACCTTGGGGGAAGCATTTTTGCTTCAAGAACCCCTATTTCATTTTTTGGATTTTCTGAGATACAACCCCCCCGAAATCTGAACCCTCAGTGAGGGACGTTTTTCCAATTTTTTTCCGAAGCTCTTGTTTTTTCCATTCTAATCGTGTCTAAATGGTGTCAGATACTCAGATTATTGGTTACAATTGTTTAGAATCAAAACAAAGGCTCTTTGACCGGGTTCACAGGAAGCCCAATTAGATGAAAAAATAACAATAAATTATACTCAAAATAACAAGAAAAATTTAGCAATATTTCACTGTAATTTCTACTAATTATCACTCAAAATTCAACAAAAGATCTGCTGCATTTCAGTAAAATATCGAAATTTTTTCAACAAAATATCAACAAAATTTATACAAAAATCTGAACCTATTTCAGCAAGATTTCAATAACATATCCAAGACTTTTCAACTAATTTTCAACTAAAAAACGAAATCTGAGTGCAACGTTCAACAAAATTTCAATCTTTTTATCATCATTTTTTCAACAAATTTTCATCAATTTAACGTTCTGCTATCAACAAAAAGTTTACATTTTTTCTGTAGAATTTCATCAATTTATCATTAATTTTTCAACAAATTTTCATCAATTTAACGTTCTGCTATCAATAATAAGTTTATATTTTTTAGTAAAATTTCATCCATTTATCGTCATTTTTTGAACAAAATTTCATCAATTTAACGTTCTGCTATCATTAGTAAGTTTAACTTTTTCAGTTAAATTTCGTCAATTTATCATCTTTTTTTCAACACATTTTCATAAATATTACATTCAGCTATCAACAGTAAGTTTACATTTTTTCTGTTAAATTTCATCAATTTATCATCATTTTTTCAACAAGTTTTCATCAATTTAACATTCTTCTATCAACAGTAAGTTTACATTTTTTTCTTTAAAATTTCGTCCTATTAATCATTATTTTTTCATAAATTTTCATCAATTTAACATTCGGCTATTAACAGTAAGTTTACATTTTTTTAGTAAAATTTCATCAATTTTTTGTTAATTTTTCAACAAATTTGGTTCAAGAGCAGCTGGGGTGGGGAATAGTGGAGTGGATCTATTTTTGGAGAAGAGCACCTTGAGCGAAGCATTTTTTAAAATAGAACCACTATGCACAAATTTGGACTTTCTGAGCTATCAAGCTATGACCCCTTGAAAATCGTGTTTTCAGTGTTTTTGGAAGTGAACTTCAACTTAGGCCAAAGTCTGAAGCCAAAAATGGCTATAATATTTGTTTTGGGATAGCTGTGAGTGCGTAATGATGGGTCAGACCGAAGCGGGGGGGGGAATTATTTTGATTTTAATTCGCTTCCTACCCCATTTTTTAATAAAAATATGAAACCCCCATCGTCAGCCATGCCCCCAATCTGATCTCTAACCCCCAAAATTTTGTCTCGGCTAAGCTGAAAGGATTTTTTAGGCTAAGCTGGCAGGATGTTTCCTGAAAATTTTTATTTTTCAGTACCTAAGCCTGAGCCTGATAAAAACTAAGCCTAAGCCCTGAGCTTAATTCTACGCCCAAGCTATTTTCTCAAGTAAATTGACTAGTTTGTCGAAGAAGTGGGGGACATGCCTGGGGATTTTAGACGTATTAAAAACTATGTCAACTTTCAGCCCCAACAGGTAATCGTATGATTCAGAACTGTGGCGCAAACTTTTTGTAAAAAACATGAATTTTGGAAAGGACAAATTTTTTTTAAAGCTTGTCCTAAAAAGATAAGCAACGGATGACTTTCAATACACAAAACATAATGATAGGCAAAACTTGGGTCTACTTAAGGGGGTAATTGCGTTTTTAGGTGTTTTTTTGAAAAGCCATAGCTCAGCGTTCACAAATTCAAATCACAAGCGGTCTTTTGCATTAGATAGAACAATATCTTTTCTAAATGTATGCCATGCATTGAAATTTAACCTGTGATTTTGTTTTCAGTATAAGCGACTAAAGAAAGGTCCTTTCCAAAATTTTACAATTTTTTACAAAAAGTTTGCGCCACAGCTCTGGATCATACGATTACCTGTTAGGGCTGAAAGTTGGTAAGGTTTTTGACATGTTTAAAATCCCCAGGCATGTCCCCCACTTTTTTAATAACTAGTCAATTTACTGAGAAAATAGCTGATAAGCAAACGCACCGAAAATGTACGATATTTTCTTGTAATTAAAACCTTCTAAAAACGTCCACAGGTGACATTTCAAAAAAGTGAGAGACATGCCTGGGGATTTTGACCTTTACAGTACTGTCCCAAAAATTTATGATCAGGCGTCACTTATAACTTGAGTACTGGTGGCGCAAAGTTTACATAGAAATCACAAAAACCTCGAAAACGCAACTACCACCTTAATGCAAAAAACCGCTTGCGATTTTAATTTGTAAACGCCGAGCTATGGCTTTCCAAAAAACACCTAAAAACGCAATTCCCCTTTTAAACACGTTTAGAACGGAAAAAGCACGAGTTTCTGAAAAAAATTGCGAAAACTGTCCCTCACTGAGGGTTCAAATTTCGGGGGTCGTATTTCAGGAAATCCAAAAAACGAAATAGGGGTTCTTCATGCAAAAATGCGGCGTGTCTACACGAGGCCGAATCGTCACGAGGCCGAATCGTCGCCAGGCCGAATCGCAATTTTTAAACGTATGCTTAATTTAGGCTTGGGCTTAGGCTTAGGTTCAGGCTTAGGCATAGACTCAGCCTTAGGTTTAGGTCAGAAAATAGAAATTTTTAGGAAAATTTCTGATAACTAAGCCTAAATGTTGCCATAAAATAATAAAGGCGATTCGGCCTGGCGACGATTCGGCCTCGTGACGATTCGGCCTTGTGCAACATTTTCGGCGTGGCGACGATTCTGCCTCGTGTTATACGACCAAAAATGCTTCCCCCACGGGTCCTCTACTAAAAGAAATAGGTCCACTATTCCCCCCAACTGCATCTAACCTGATACTTCATTGAATTTTTTTGACACAACAATGAAAGCACAGATGAAACATTGTTCAGTTACGACACTTTTTGGTGGTAAAATGGAAAAACTGTTGAAATATTGGTAAAATTTCGAGTGAAATTTTAGTGAAAAATGAACGAAATTTTCTTAAAATTTTACCAACAATTTTGTTAAACTTGTGACGAAATTTTGTTGAGAAATGAATGAAATTTTGTTGAAATTTTACTGAAAATTTTGTTGAAATTGTGATGAAAGTTTGTTGAAAAATGAATTAACTTTTGTTGAAATTTTACTGAAAATTTTGTTGAAATTGTGACAAAAGTTTGTTGAAAAATTATTGAAATTACGTTGAATTTTAGTAGAAATTTCATGGAAAAATAACAGAAATTTTTCAAAAAATTGTTGAAAATTTGTTGACATTTTGTTGAAAAATAAAGGAAATTTTGTTGAAATTTTACTGAAAATTTTGTTGAAAATGTGACGAAATTTCGTTGAAAATATAGTGAAATTACGTTGAATTTTAGTAGAATTTTCATCGAAATATAACAGAAATGTTGCAAAAAAATTGTTGAAAATTTGTTGAATTTTTGTTGAAAAATAAATGAAATACAAAAGAAAATTTTTTCAAAAATATTTCAACAAAATATCATCAACTTTTCGCCGCATTGGGTTTCCTGTGGTTCCTGCCGAAAAATTTGCCAAATTCGCCAGAAACGTCCAATTTTTGACCAAATACAAACTTGTCCTTAATTTAGGCTTGGGCTTAGGCTTAGGGCTTAGGCTTAGTATGGGGCTTAGGCTAAGGCTTAGTATCAGGCTTAGGCTTAGGTTCAGGCTTAGGCTTAGGCTCAGGCTTAGGCAATAAAAAAATTGAAATTTTCAGAAAAAATCCTGCCAACTAAGCCTAGACGATGCCTTAAAACATCATAACGCACTCAAAACTATCCAAAAACAAAGATTATAGCCATTTTTGGCTTCGAACTTTGGCCTACGTTCACTTCCAAAATTCCAAAAACACTGAAAATCAGTAGCGTACCCAGGATTTCGCGAAGGGGGGGGCTGAACTGATGGTCGACGACCGGGGGGGGTGGGGTGAAAGGGTGAAAACGCACACGCAGTCCGCGGCAGTCTGCAGAAAGTTCTGGGCCCCGTTGCACCAAACACTGATAACTGATAAATTATCAGTTATCAGTAAATTATCAGTAAACTGCGTTGCACGGCGTTTACTGATAACTGATAATTATCAGTTATCAGTTATTAGTTATCAGTTATCAATTATCAGTGTTGCACAAAATTTACTGATAATTATCATTTATCAGTTATCAGTTATCAGTAAAATTTCCGCCATTGATCAGTGAAGTATCAGTGTTCGTTGCACAAAGCAAAACACTGATAACTGATAACTGATAATTTTAGCCAATTTTTTATCAGTGTTCGTTCACTGATAAATTTTATTTATTAGCATTTTCAAGCAACTACAGTTACTTTTGATGTATGTAAACAATGTTTTAATGAATTTTCTTGCAATTTTGCCGCTTTTTGCCTAATGTGTCATACTTTGGTACCATATTATGGATGAAAACTGTTTCAGTGTTCCAGTGTGTTTCATACAGTGTGCCAGCCACACAGCATTGTCTTTGTATAAGTGATACAAAAATTGATTCAAATGTGAAAATATATGCTTCTAAATTGAAGCTCATAAAAATATGAATGACGAAGAAAATTTTAGAAAAACAGTCGAATTAACGCTAATTTATACGTTTTTTACGGTTTACTGATAATTTATCAGTTATCAGTTATCAGTGTTCTTGTGCAACACTGATACTGATAACTGATACTTGATAACTGATAACTGATAAATGTCGTGCAACGCTATACTGATAACTGATAACTGATAGTTGATAACTGATACTTGATAACTGATAACTGATAAATTTTTGTGCAACGGGGCCCAGCTTTTTAAAATTTTTTTCAGAAATCGCCTTACAAGCCAATGAAGTTACACGTATGTAATGAATTTGAAAGACTGAAAAACACAACCAGCTGCGTTTTAGTTAAACACACTTTAAAATTTTTGGTGTTAAATTGAGTGTGGTGTAAATTTTTTGTGAAATAAGGCAACATTTTTTGCATGAGACAGAAATATAATGCGTGTGAATACAAACGCAAATTTTCGGCTCGCGATTTTAAAATATTGACTAAACAAAAAAAGATAAAATTTGGCACATACAATGCACCTTGTCGTCTTCGAGCGGTCGAAAAATTTTATTTTGAGCAAATCGATAGTATTTAAAAAATTTAGTCAAATTAATGTTTTTCGAAAATCGTGATTTTAGTGTTTTTTAATATATCAATCATATTCATCAAAAATCAGATCTTGCGACCGCTCGAGCACGTTATGGCAAGCAAAATGAGTTATTGGTTGTGCAAAAGCTAGTTACTTGTGAAGAGAAATCGCAAGCCAAAATTCCACTCACGTTTGCTCTACACCTACAGTGAATGCTAATTTGTATCAGTCAACTTCTTTTTTTGTGTTTAGGCATACTTTTACACCAGCTTGCCATTGTGCATCTAAAACTGGCCGCAGATTGCCGTTTTTCGAAATTCACATTTCAGGAGCGCCACCTTATTAATTTGTAAACTCTGAGTTATGGATTTTTATAAAAACACGTAAAGTGGCGCTCCTGAAATATGACCTTTCGAAAAACGGCAGTCTGAGACAAATTTTAGATGCACAATAGCAAGCTGGTGTAAAAGTATACCCAAACACAAAATATGAAGTTGATTGATACTAATTAGCATTCACTGTAGAGACTGTAGAGCATTCACTTTATATGTCAAATGTCAGCGACAGTGCCACACCCCCTACTCGTAGTAAAAATTTGTACAAAATGTAATTGTACAAAATAGTATAAATTCTGAGCTATCAGAAAAAGCATATTTCAGAATTTGTGCTTGCCAACTAAATAAAAGTGTCTGCTAAATTCACGGTGACGCTTTATTTGGCGTTTGGCCCATCATTAATTCTCATCATTAGCATCAGTGGCGTAGCCATTGGGGGGCGGGGGGCTTGGCTCTCCGCTTAGCGATTTTGGCCCCCCTTCAACGTGTTTGCCCCCCCCCCCCTGGGAGCCAAGGGCCGAACCCTCTCTTTCGGCCAACTATAAGAAAATTTCAACAAAGGGCCTTTCTTTGGTTTTTGTGGTGCGCCAGGAAAATTTTTCGATACGTCTCCAATTGACCAAATTTGGCCTAAAAATAAAAAAATTCTCAAATTTTTTCAGGGGGCTGCCGCCCCCAGACCCCTGCAGCTCCGTACTTTATTCTATTCCTTGTTATGATTTTTTATTATTAAAACCTTGTATGTGTGAGTGCATTTTGCAGCGCCTACTTGCTCGCTACGCTTGCTGATGTGACGGTTTTACCTTTGGTTTTAAATGCCTCGCTAGCCAAAATATCCGATACATCTGATTTTGGTTTCTGAGCTCTATTTTTTAAAAGTTTAAAAGTTTTTTTTTGACAGTTGTATATATGCTGTTATATATATATATATATATATATATATATATATATATATATATATATATATATATATATATATATATATATATATATATATATATATATATATATATATATTTATATATATATATATATATATATATATATATATATATATATATATATATATATATATATATTTATATATATCAGTCAATTTCCGAGAAGATCGCACTTGCCTCTAATAACCCGCGGATAACCTCAAAAATAGATTTCGCTATTTTTTACATATTCTGTTCGTACTAATTTTGTTAGTACTATTTGTGTTAAGGTAGCGCTCAGCAACAAGCCTCATGTTTGGCGCTCAGCTCTTGCAATAAAAAGCAATACCACTTTAATTGTACATCAAAGAGACATCAAAAAACCTATTTACAATACAATTCAGCACGGCAATGTGAATGTGTCAAATTTTATGACCATGTCGAATTTCCTATTCACACTAATTTTGTTTTTGACCTAGCTCATCGAATTTCCAACCGATTTTGACGATCTTGGTATCGATAGAAAGATCTTTTAAAAATCTAAACGTGATTGATCTTTGATTTTTGATTTCAATTTTTGATTTTGCAAAAAATAGATTTTTCAAAAATCAGTTGTGTTTGAGCGACTACAAAAAGTGCTGTGAGCCAATCTTTGAAAATCAAAAAACTTTCACGTCTGAATTTATACTCTATCTTTCATTGTGCAAATTTTCAACTCGATCGCAATCGGCAGCTGGGACCCAAGCCCAATAAAAGTAGTCGATTTCGCTACGCAAAGATGTCAGGTTTGCCCACACGTTTCACTTTTTCAAAAATTAGACCTTCCCTAGGACTGCATATTTCCGTTGAAAAAGTTACCAAAAGCCATACTCAATTTTTTAAAATTTTAAAAACCAATTTTTTTGTCAAACACTAAAATCACTAAAATTTTTTTTCACTAAAATTCAAGTTGACATATCTGAAAATTTATCTAAAAAAGCTACAAAGATCATATTTACACATAAACTATATGTACATATGCTTCTTTAAAAGCTGAAAATTCTTTAACGCCCTGTTAGTATTTTCAAAATTATACCTATTTCTTTTCACTAAACCTGATGTTTGTATCACAGCTACACGGCACTTTGTGCTGCATATTTGCCGCTACACACAAAAAGCCCCCTTATTTTTTTCATATTATTTAGAACTAACCTAGAGTAGTACACTGAATTAGATTGTGAATTAGAATTGGCAAAACCAATGAATTAGATTATTGTTACGCACTCTGTTCAAGTTGCCTTTCTCTACAAGAATTTGGCCAAAGCATACATTGCTTATCAAGTGAGGTGAATCCTATTTATTTTGTACACTGTATCAATATGAAACACAATGATTAATTTACCCTATAGCCAATGGAGAATTTTGATTGTCTCCATTAAAAGTTTTCCATTTGCTTAATTTAAGGCAACTTAAACAGACAGCGTAACAAGAATTTGATTAATTGGTTTTGTTTCTTTGTACAAAAAACATAAAAAAAGGAAAGTAAGGGCGGTCCATGCCCCAAAAAATTTTAATATAAAACCTTAAGAATATTAGTGTGTTGAAAATATTCTCCCCCAAAGCAAAATGAGATTACATATCTCATAAAAATACTCCATACTGTTTGCATAATTTGAAAGAACTAAGTACGTATTTGTCTAATAGCGTGAGATAGACAATGTGAAGTCACAGAGCTAATCCACAGATTTGTAAAAAAAACTGTATGCAATTTCAAAAGTAGAACTTTGAAACAAAGCTTTAGACGAAAATAAATCACACATAAGTGTACCTAGCTAGTGTGTCATTAGGAAACATCAAGCTGGCACAACCTTAAAAATTGGTTCAACGAACTCAGACACAGCAATGTTGGCAAATTGAATATTTATGCCCAAAAAACACTTTCGGTCCTCAAGATATACTTTGTGTTACTATTCATCGTATTACCCTAGGTTAGGTCTATATAATATAAAAAAACTGGAGGGACTTTTTGTGTGTAGCTCCAAAGAAGCAGCACAAAGTACAGTAAAGTCGGAATACAAAAAACTGGTTCAGTGAAAAGAAATTGGCCTAGTTCCGAAAATCGAATTAGCACTTAAGAATATTTTTTGAAGAAACATAAGCATACTTAGTACTGTAATTTGTGTACCATTGTGAGATATCAAGATGCAGAAATTTCTAAAAATGCTCACCCGAACACAGATACGGCAATATTGTTAGAATGAATATTTGTGCCTGTAAAACACCTTCGGTCCTCGAAATATATTTTGGTTTACTATTCACTGTACTACTCTAGTTTTGTGTGTAGCGGCAAATATGCAGTACAAAGTGCCGTGTAGCTGTGATACAAACATCAGGTTTAGTGAAAAGAAATAGGTATAATTTTGAAAATACTAACAGGGCGTTAAAGATTTTTTAACTTTTGAAAAAGCATATGTACATATAGTTTATGTGTAAATATGAGCTTTGTAGCTGTGATAAATTTTCAGATATGTAAACTTGAATTTTAGTGAAAAGTTTGACAGAAAAACAGTTGTGGCCGACAACTTTGAGAGGCCGTAAATATGCCTATGGTCATTTTTGGACAAAATCCTTTTAACACAAATGTAGACTTGTTAGTACCAACAAAATATGTAAAAATTAGCGAAATCTATTTTTGAGGTCATCCGCGGGTTATTCGACCCTACCAGAAATTGAT
>JASANF010017281.1:0-17807 GCA_030248245.1 Trissonchulus sp. WLG1_4
CCTATTATAGGTTTGGCGCTATCGCGCCAAACCTGATCAGAAAGTGTCATGCCTTTGCTTACATGTCTGTATAAGTGAAAATAACAAATCAGCCTACTTTCTTTGTTTTAAGTTTGTGCAGCTTCCAAAAATTTTAGCTTTCATTTTGAATTTAATGAAAAGTAGCCAACAGTAAAGATCCGAATCATCAATATTGTGCATATAATCAAGAGTACATAATAGCAAGGGAAGAGTATGACACTCTTCCCTATCCTAGCTAATCGGCCCGGACGATGCTCCGGCCGAAATAGCCCTTTTACGTCTTGATTTCAGGGGGGGGGGGTACCCCCCCCTAGAATCAAGACATGTCTTGATTTCGGGCGGGGGCCCCCCTCAAATCCCGGAAGTGTCTTGATTTCAGGGGGGGTACCCCCCCCCCGCGTTTCAGCAAACTGCCAGCGCAAATTTGGTGGTGTCTTGATTTAGGAGGGGGGCCCCCTGGTTTCAGCACACTGCCAGCATGGAATCTGTGGTGAGCTGGTAACGTGCTGAAACGAGGGGGGGGGTACCCCCCCTGAAATCAAGACACAACCGTGGCAGTGTGCTGAAACCAAGGGGGGGGGTACCCCCCCCCCCTCCAATCAAGTCACCGCCGATTTTGCGCTGGCAGTGTGCTGAAACGAGGGGGGGGTACCCCCCCCCCCTGAAATCAAGACACTTCCCGGTTTTGTGGGGGGGGGGTCCCCCCCCTGAAATCAAGACATGTCATGATTCGAGGGGGGGTACCCCCCCCCCTGAAGTCAAGGCGTAAAAGCGCTATTTCGGCCGGAGCATCGTCCGGGCCGATTAGCTAGGATAGGGAAGAGTGTCATACTCTTCCCTATTATGTACTCTTGATATAATGTGCATTACATATTACCAAGAGTGCATAATAAGAAGAGTATGACACTCTTCAGCACCCCAGCTTGGCCGCCGCGGACATGCTGCGACCATTATCTCCCCAAAAAGGCCACAACTGTGGGGGGGGGTCCCCCCCCTCAACGGTGGGGGGTACCCCCCCCACAAACGAAGGTATACCTTCAACTGAGGGGGGGGGACCCCCCCACAAACCAGACCATAGGTCTAAACCGTGGGGGGGGACCCCCCCCCACAAACGAAGGTATACCTTCAACTGAGGGGGGGGACCCCCCCCCACAAACCAGACCATAGGTCTCAAACGTGGGGGGGGACCCCCCCCACAAATGAGGGTATACCCTCAAATGTGGGGGGGGGTCCCCCCCACGTTTGAGACCTATGGTCTGGTTTGTGGGGGGGGTCCCCCCCCTCAGTTGAGGGTATACCTTCGTTTGTGGGGGGGGTCCCCCCCCACGGTTGAGGGAAGGGACCCCCCCCACAGTTGTGGCCTTTTTGGGGAGATAATGGTCGCAGCATGTCCGCGCTGCTAGGCCACAAACGTGGCCAGTGTCACACTCTTCCTATTATGTACTCTTGATATTACTATACCAACTCGTACTAGTCCAATGTTTACGTCCACGGTCATTTCGCAGTGATTTTTATTAGGTTTTACAACTGCAAGACTTTTGAGCAATTGAGTGATAGTAATTCTTTGCAAACATCCCAAATCACCCATGCTGTCACCCAACTCTAGTGACAATTCAGATACAAAATCCGTTGAAAACAATCAGATTCAGAACTATTTGCGATAGCTTCCAATGACACACTGTCAAACTGCAAGTGTCAACTAATTTTTTGCATATGTATTACTATTCAGTATGCAAATTAGTTGATCGCAAAATCTAGGTACGTTTGTACTGTCAGAAAATTTGAAATGACGATCAGGGGGGGATAGAAACAATCAAAAACGTGAAAATTTATTATCAGGCTTTTGAAAAGTACCTAAAGTAAATTTTAATTCAGAGAAACAAAAAGTGTGTTCGATTATTACGGCACACAGCTATTTTATATTTTATAATTTGGTTTGTTCACCTTTATATAAGCTTCTGCCCACATTTTCACGAAAAATAGGCAGTGGAGCGCAGGTGCTAGGATTACACACAAAGTATAGGCTATACATTACGTAAAATCACATTTTAACGTTATGGAGCAATAAAACCATGACAAATGTTCCACCTCTAGGTGGAACAAAAATTAAAATTAAAAATTAAAAGCATTACAAAGACAGTTTAGGTACATGAAATTATTGAACATCCTGTGGGTGCACTATAGGACTGGTAGGAATTCAGATTTGGCTCGTCTACTATACAGTTATAATGGGGAAGGGTAGGGAGAGGTACTGCCAACTTTTCCCATTTCAGTAGGTACATTATTGAAAATATTGAGCATTCATGCAGTACCACAAGAACCAGAGTTGGACACGGGGCGAATTTTTACTGCCCTGCCCCGCGAATTTTCGTCGTCAACTGGGGCACTATTAGATTTTGCCATCTAATTAGAGATTAGTAACATACAGCTTACAAACCGCTTGAACCACACAGGAAACAAGACTAATTTTAAAAGTGGCTTACTAAAGTAGAATAACGTAAAAAAACTAAATACCCCGGACGCAAGACTGCCCACCCCACTCCACCTCGAGAAAGCCACACCTAAAGACCATGCCAAATGCCTTCCCAAGAGTACATAATGGGAAGAGTATGACACGGTGATGTGTTGCACATAAAGCCAGGTTCATACTCGTCCCTAAGCGTTGTCTCTGTCCTTAAGCGTTGTCCTTATCCCTGTCCCTAGGTGTCCTTGTCCCTGTGTGCTCATGCTTTGTCCCTGTCCTTAAGAAATGTCCCTAAGGTCTATAGGGAATGTCCTTGTCCCTGTCCTTAGAGGTGAATGATTCATACCAAGAGTACAAAAGGGAGAAATACCCCCTACTATTACCGGGGGGGGCCGAGCGCAGGGAGGACCCTGGGGACCCCCAACCCCCCCCCGGGGCCCCCACCCAGCCCCCACCCCCCGCCCCACACAACGCACGGACCCAACAGCACGAACAAGGCGGCCGCGGGGCGGGGCCCCCCCACCGGGACGCCCCCAGCACGACGCGGCCCCACCCCCACACACCCGCGCACCCCGCCGCAACCACCCCCCCACTTCATACTCCTTGAGGACAAGGGAATAGTCTTTCTTAATGAACTAATGCTCAAACGTCATTGGATAAACTGCGTTTTGTTTAAAGTAATTTGAAAAAGTTATCAACCCTATCTATAGGCTGAAAAAAAAGAAAATCAAAATTTCGAATATGGGATTCGAACTCTGATTCATAAGTTGAGAAGCAAAAATTATAACCACTCGACTTCCAAGGCATGGGAATTTGAGCACTTGAACATCTTTATGAACTAATGGTATATTTCATTGGTATAAAAATTGAAAACCAAATATTTTTCACGCAAAAATGTGATAAAAAACCCAAAAATAACGATAAATTTAATACCGCAGCATAAGCCCACGACATTCTTTCACTAGTAGTTGAGATAGTCCGTGATTGGCTGTTCTTAAGTGTCACATGTAGTTAACTACCGTATTTTGATTGGCCGAATTGCTTAGGGACAGGGAAAAAGTAGAACATTGCTCAACATTGCTTGGGGACATAGGGACAGTCCTTATGGCTGCTTAAGGACATTCCCTAAGCTGCATATGGACAAGTATTAATCAAAAGCAGCTTAAAGACAGGGAAAAGGAAAAGGACACCAGAAAAGTATGAATCAAACCTGCATAGGGACATTTCTTAGGGACAAGGACAGTCCTCAAGGACGAGAATGAACCGGGCTTTAGCCACCAAAAAAAGTTCCTTGCATTGCGCCGAAATGAGTCCTGCAACTACCCAATACCCATATGGTTACGCTCTAAATTTGTTACACGCACCCGTCGTAGCTCGATCCAATATGAATGGCTGACGGCTTTGTAACAGGGTTCTATTTAGGTACGTCCCCGTTTGGGTACGTTAAAGGGCACAAGTGCGTACGTTACGGAACTCATTTGGGCACTACCCGGTTTGGGCCCTAGTATCCACTGAAAACCTTTTTTGGCCGTCAATGTGCAAGGCATCTACCGCGCTTCCAGGTGCAGAACAGAGGTACGAGAGTAACCTGAGAGCCTCAATTACATGCTGATTGGAACGAACGGTTTACCCCCCGTCAGTTCTGCAAGTTAATGAGCCTGAATTCAGGAATTGTGCGGATAAGGGAAATTTTGAAGGGGGATAGCCAAACGGGGAGGATGCTGCGATTTTTTAAATGGGGTGAAAGGTCAGATTGGGGGGGGAGGGGGCGATCCTCCCAATCCCGCAAGGTCTATCGTTGCCAATAATTTATCACTGAAGCCGAACAGAATAATTTGCCACAACATATAGTGTGCAAAATAATATTTCGGTCGTTAGAAAAGATTCGGCGCTTTAGTCACAAAAGATGGGCGTGAAAACTAGTGTTTGTGACCGGCCCGGCCGGCCAGCCAGATTCAATCGACTGACAAAATTAGGCCGGCATAACAATCCGGCAGGCTAAAATTCTTTGCCGGCCCGGCCGCCATTCTTTGCCGGCCCGGCCGCCGGCCGGGCGGCCGGCGGCTTTCACGGCCAGTCACAAACACTAGTGAATGCCGGCCCGGCCGCCGGCCGGGCGGCCGGCGGCTTTCACGGCCGGTCACAAACACTAGTGAAAACACTCAAGACCGACCATTATTAAGCATACATGGCTATCTATATATACACCCAGGGGTGGACGCGGGTCGTGGGTACCCGTGGGTTTGGTTGGGTCGGACAATTTGAACCGCTGACCAAGTAGTTCAAGCCGTTGTTGCTCAGCTCAGCAACAGGCGCCAGGCTGCGAGGGTCGCTCAATAGTTTTCTGAACCGCTAAACAAAAAATCACCCTCGAAACAAAAAAATCACACAAATTAATTTTTACAAAGCATGCATAGGGTTGCGTACATACATGTAACAGCAACAAAATTTTGGGTACCCCTCCCCCCTTGGTGGGTCCCCCCTCCCCTGCGTCATCTCATTTTTGTGACCCCCCTCTCAAAAAAGACGCAGTTTTTACCTTTTTTGACCAAAAAACACCGATTTTGACAAATTTTGGCGAAAATTTTGGTAAAAACCGCTTAATTTTCACACAAAAATGCCGTTTTTTTCATATTTTGGCCAAAATTTTACTCCCGCCGGGACCCTCTCCCCTCTTTTCCCCCTGGCGGGACCCCCCGTCCCTCCCCCAGGACCCAATTTGGGGGGGGTCTTCCCCCCCATCCCCCCAACTACATGTATGGTTGCGTATCTTATACACGATTCGTGCCGTGACTATTTCGCGATTTTGCCGGGAATACCTATATACGGACATACGAACTTTAGTGTCAACCGGTTAAGGTAGCAAAACACTGTACAAACAGTTGCTTGTGGAAATCTAGAGTTATCAGCTATAAAGAATTAGTCATGAAGGGTGCACCGTGCCTTGAGATGGCGGGGCAAGATTGGTCATGAGTTACCCACGAGTGTCAAAACGCGGCAAGCGGGTTAGATTGGGTCGTGGCGTGCCGCGTGGCCGCGTGCCGCGAGTCAAAAATGTTGACCCGCGTCGACTCCTGTACACATTAAGCCGAAATACACAGTATCTGAAAATTTTTTTACAAAAAGAAAAACAAAAACAATAAATACAAACTTTATAATATACAAAAAAACAAAAATCAAAAATACGTGTTCAAATAATTTCGAATTCGAATTTATCCACTAGATTTAAGGGTTAGGGTTTTCAAAACAAAAATGAATCTTCCAAAAAATGCAAAAAAAAACAAAAAATGGTACCATCACAAAAAATAAAGACTAAAAATATAATCAGTGCTACCTCAAAAATATTCTAACGTTCTTTAATTTTAAGAAGTTCGTTAATTTTAGAGAAGTTTTACAGAATTTCCTGACAGAAACTTCGTACCACTTGTCGAAAACTGTCTCAATAGAAAAAATATGAAAAGTTGTTAAAATGCTCGAACCTGTATTGCCTCGTACCAGACCTTACATGGGCGGGGGCGCTGTCACCCCCTCCATCTACGTTCGATGACACTGGTGTTCAAACACCTACAATACCGACCGACCGCAAATACTTGCTGCAGACTCCAAAGTCAAAGCGGAGGCTGCAGACTCCAAAGTCAAAGCGGAGTCGGAGTCACTTGATTCCGGAGTCAAGTATATATAAACTATACACCAAGACTCCGCAATCAACTGACTCCGACTTCGCTTTGAATCCGGTGTCTGCAGCAAGTAATTATGGTCGGTACTGTAGTATCGTAAATATATTTTCCACCTCAAAACCCTAATCCGACACTCTTTGCTACGAAACCTTTCAGAATGTCTAGCTGCCCATGTATGGTCGTGAATATACACTATACAGACAAAACTATACAATATAATACATATATATATATATTAACTTTACATTTATATCATTCTAAAAATTCATTCAATGAAATTTTAAATTGTATTTGTCCAATAGTAAAAATCTAAGATGCCTCAAATAGTTTTCATGTTACGCTGGAGGGCATATTCTCAAAGTTATCGATAGGTCATGGATAAGCTAGGCTGTTCTACAAAAAAATAACAAAATTTGCTCAAATTTGGTTACTCTGAAATCTGCATTCCCTCCTACCAGACCAAACGTGAGCCAGGGCACTATCACCCCTATGTTAGATATCAACCGCCTTATCGCATAGACTGGTTATCGAACACAGACAATTGTCTCATCCCATCATATTCCAAACGTCCCTTCGCCCGATAACGCTCTGCTACATCCCCCCAGATTGTCTAGCTGCCCATGTTTGGTCATGAAAATATATACACTATACACATGACGTATCTATGTTACAATATATACAATATGATATATACATTCTAACTTCAAATTTTTTATATAAATTCTAAAGGTTAATCAATTTTTGATATATATTCCAAAAGTTAATCAATAACTTTTGAGCTGAATTCGTGCAGTAATAAAAAACGGCGATGCCTCAAATAGGCTTATAATACTCGGGTGCCGTATTCTCAGAATTACCCATGGGTCATGAAAAGGTTAGGTTGTTCTCACCTATTGATTATGGTAAAGGTAAAATGGTATGTGGTCTCAAACCAGTGTGATAGCTCAGGTTAGCATTTCTTTTGCAGACAGAACAAATAATTCCGCAAATTTTTGATAATTCTGAGAATACACTGTCAGAAAGAAGTGCTCAGATCATAAAAATACACTCTAGAAAGAAATCGAGTTAAGTTTTTCAAGTTCTAAGTATTTTAAAAAAAACATCTAAACAAGAGAAAAATAAATCTAATCGAGTATTAGACTATCAAGAGTACACAATAATATTGTCATCATTTCGATTCTAACGTATATTTCATTTACAAGCTAGACAAGGCTCACTGCACGTTAAGAGCATAAAAACAACGAAGAAACGAATAATAAAAAGAAAACCAACTTTTGTTGATAAACTACGGGCAGTTGGTCAGGCTGAAAAATACGCACTTGCGTAACCAAAACCTTGAAAAATCGAACGAAAACTGGTGAGCTCGCGAGCCGCACACGTACAAATGAATGTTGTTTTTTTATGCTATTAACGCTCACTGATTTGTTGCCCGATTGACAATCTCTCGCCTAGCACATGTACTCTTGATAGCACTGACAAATATATACAAAGAAACTATATACACGGAAATCAGCAATATACACGTTCTATATATATATACCAAGTAGACCCAAATGCAAATTACTTTTCTTCATCTTTTTAATTTTAAATAATTTTATCGTGTTGAGGTAGAGAGCGAAGGCTATGTACAAATGCCTAAAATGCAGCACGAGGCCGCCGGCCAGCCCTCTACCGTCAACGATCGTGAGAAAAGCTCTGCTTCGCGGATAAAAAGAAATGGTGAAATTATAGGGGGTAGAATTGGATGTGAAACCCAACAAGCTCAGCAATACATGGGGTAATTAATTCCTACGAAAAGTAAAGTTTTTTTGACAAAACGACTGGTAGTTTTGCAGTGACCGAAACCAAGACTAAATACAAATACATATATACCTAAGTTTAGAATAGTGTCATGTGCTAATTTTGCAGTGCTTGGAGCCAAAACTAAATGAATTTGTTCTTAAAAATCTAATCAATTTTAGAATTGTTTCGTACAGTTTTGCAGTGACCGGAGCCAAATGAATATAAATATTAAGTAAAAAATCAAATCAAATGTAGAATAGTGCCATGTGCCAGTTTTGCAGTGACCGAAGTCAGAGCTACATATTATAACTGCTAAAAATCACAATCAAATTTAGAATAGTGTCACGTATATATTAGTTTTGCAGTGACCGGAACCAAAGCTAATAGAAATACTAAAAATAAGTAAAATTAAAATAACATAAAAATAATAAAATTTAGAATAGTGTCAGGGGTACATACAGCACCACACTCTAGGGCACCTGCGAAACGCCATCATACATGGGCGTGGGGGGGGATTCACCCCCCCACACCCCCATTACGCATCTTCACCCCCCAGACAGGTGCTTCACTCCCCAGAATGCTTTGAAGGTAGCTCAGGAAGCAAAAATCGGTGGCTCACGAAGCGAATTTGGTGGCAAAAGTTGCTCCGCACCCCCCCGTGGCTCATGAAGCGAAATTGGTGGCTCACGAAGCAAAAAAGAACGGAAAAGTTGCTCCGCACCCCCCCCTCCCCCAGAAATCGGTAGCTGCCCACGTGCCCACGTATGGACACCAGAATGTGTTTGTAGAGGGAAGGGGAGGCGCACTCGCGTTAAAAATGCTTAAAACTTAATAATTGGTTATTGGCTAACAGCTAGCTGGTAAAACGTCACAGAAAAAATTTCCAGAAAACACGGCACGAGAGACCCAATGTTTGACCTCAAGGTTAAGAGGTCAAGTCCCTCTATTGCCTTCAACAGCCCTTGTTATCACTTGTAAATGTGCAATTTTTATGAAAACAATGCGAAACCTTCTGTGAAGTTTCCTGGGGACCAGAGAAAGACTTCGCAATACCACCATTCTTGAAACTTAATTTAAAAAATTATGTGGTGTTGCAGTTCTGAGACCAAAAAAGCAAGAAGCGACTGGCTCCAACCAACAGACCGCGATCCGTAATTATAACAGATTATATAATGATCCAAGGTTACATAAAAACACAGCTATCGTTATCGGCGAATAGCCGTAAAGGGTAGCTGGAGCTAGCGCAAATTCCAAGGAAGTTCCACAAATAATAATAACATACTTCCTTGGAATTTGAGAGGTTACGTAAGTAAACACTACCTACAGTATGACAGAGAGCTGTACGTACGGTAGGTAGTAAGACTTACTTAGGGACTTTTATTCGGCCAGGTGACAAATACTGGCGTTACTGAAGCATAAAAAATGATGAGTTTGGTTTGCTTAAGATTGAGATGTCTAAGGAAGACGTACATCCTGGACCCTTTTCTGCGTATGAGTATATTAGAGCCTACTAGGTCCAATCGAAGCATGAACAGAACGAATTCCTTAAAATCATTCTTTGTGTATACGTTATTGCTAAAAAGCACATACGTGCACGTGCAAAAGTGTATAGTCAGGGGGGTGGGGTAAAAAACACGGGGTAAAAGAGGGGTAAAAAACGGCTTGACCCGTGTTTTGTTTACCCGCGACCGTGTTCTTTTTGCAAATATGTGGGGTAAAAAACACGGTCTTTTGGGTTTTTGAAATCTTCTGCAAAAATTAAACTTTCTCCGCTAATCTATATATCCACGTTACCGCTAAACATACATGCATGTACCGAAAATCTCTACGAAAAATTGAAGGTTATCAGGTCACAGACTCACAGTCGTGATACAAACATAGCTTCGAATATTTGTAGCATGCTACAAAAGTGAAGAAAACGTTAAGGTGGTTAGGAGACTCGAAAAATCGTACTAAATACAAATATAATAAAAATATAACTGGCACAGCGATACATGCACACGGGGTCTCAGTCTGAGGGGGGCTTGTCCAGGATATTTCAAAATTTTAAGGATGCTTCACCCGAAAATGGATTTTGACTTTGGACTTTCAAAAATGCTCATTTTTAACAAATTTTTATTTTTTTGCGGTTATACTTCTTAGAAGCATTTTACAGCCAGTCGGGGTTCTTGCGTTTTTCGCACCGTTGTTTCAGAGCCACGGAGGGGGATTGACCAGACTCGACCAGTACATCTGACAAGGGACAGTTATCGAAACCTTTCAAACGTTACACGTGAAATTCTGCTCCTATTAAATGATTGCAAACAAAATTACTATACAAATGTTTTCGTTGAGCGGGTAAGCGTTGTAGTGCTGAAAATTGCTGTCTAGCCTGTTAAAGATAAGGGACAAGTTAGCCGTGGACACAAAACGCTGCCTAACACAATATCAGGTGAATCGAGCATCGGCATTCTAGACTCGCCATGTCAAGAACGAGACTTGGAGTACTTACTACAAAACATGTAGCATCGAAGTGACCCAAACGCGATTCGAACCACCCACCCCCAAGTCTACAGCCCAACGCCCTACCATATGAGCTACCGGGCCGATGCTGAGCTCAAACTAAACTATATGGCGGCAAAACAAACGGACTATACAGTATATACACCCCTACCGCACTTGCCATGGGTGCCAAATGAGCATATAGCAGCACAATTATTACACCACAGCATGGGCGATTATACCTGAAAGCCTTACATATCTAAATTAAGACATAAAAACACTCGTGTCACTGGCGGGTATACCACTACTGGCTACATGGCTACAAAGTAACCGTATAAACCACCAGAACAAACGGAATCTTGCAATGCACAGTATATAGCTTTGAGTCGATTTCGAGACGACACGCCTCACATAATAACAGTTTTAGCTACACACTCTTCAGGCGCCTTTTGCCCAGGTCTACTATCTAATTGTCATGTAAAAATCAGTTGATCTGTTAAGTTAAATTCGTCATATAAATTTATCAGATCAATCAAAGCGTAACTTTTGAGCAGAATGGCTCGATGCAGTGGGATGCTTAACATCCTGCAGCACTGGTTTGTACTCATATTAGGTAACAGTAAGCTAGGTATGAAGTAGAGTAACATAGGCAGCGTAGCCTGCAGTACGAAAATGTCGAATTTGTGGAGTGTAGTAAGAAAGGTAGACACCGGGGAAGGAACCTTGCCCCTTTTGGGGCCTACTTGTTAAATTATATTATTTCTCTTTATTCGGGGCGCAAATGATTCAACCAGACAGTAGGGCAAAAAAGTCAAACCATTTTCATTTAAGTTAAAGTTAAAGTAAAGGTCATTGCTTCAATTTAAGTTAAAGTTACAGTTAAAGTAAGACTCAGGCATCAATTTAAGTTAAAGTTAAAGTAAGCCGAAAATCAATGACTTTTATCTAACTTTTTTTAAAATAACCTTAATTTAAAGTTGAAGTAAGGTTGTTTTAATTTAAGTTAAAGTTACAGTTAAAGTAAGCCCTCTAACTTTTTTTGGAGTTAAAGTTAAAGTAAGACCCCTAACTTTTTTAATTTCAGTTAAAGTTAAAGTTTAACTTTTTTGCCCTACCAGACAGAAGAGCCAAAGCGGCAAACAATGTCTAGAGCACCCTTTTAATAATTACTCTGGTACCAAATAGAAAAATCCTAGACACCTGTCTCACCTACAATATTAGTTATGACGCAGTGGTAACAACGAGAATTTGCAGGACCCGATTGTCTCACCCCAAGTTATACTGAACGGATATGCCTGAAAATTTGCTAGCAAGTAACCCTCTCCCAGCCAATTACACTATCCAAATGCAAACTAATACACCTTACTCAACTTTTCGTTGATACAAAAACCATGCATAACTTTGCGTTTTCGTAATGTTTGCAGTAATGACGCATTCAGAACTTATAATTTTTATGATATTCACGGTCACAGGGAAACAGTAAACTGAAGAAAACTACAAAAAACTTTTTAACGAATTTAAAATCTCGAAGTCAAGCTACTTAAATGCAGTTTCAGATCGGTAGTAGGAGCCAGTTATCGCAAAAAATATATAACCTCTAGCATATTTTGTGAAACATGTTATCTCTTGCTTCTTAACCCTGTCCTTCATAATTTTTCTAAATTGCACTATGTCCTAGCTTTGGTCGGTATTTGATCCGCTACCACAGACTGGGCATGCTTCCCAGTGACAACTTTATGGCAGTACTGTCACGCCAGACCACTCGGCCACCAGCTCGCTTCACTCGGATACCTAAGGTATCCTCATGAAGGACATGATTTTGTGAAACATCAGGCCGACAGGTTTCACTAGTAGGAGATAGGGCTAAATGTTGCTCTGAAGCAACATTACGAATGAAAGGGTTAAACAGTCTTTACTGGAATTTTGTTACAAAAGTAAAGCTGTTGGTAGCAGTGGTGTAGTTAATGAGTGAATTTTACCGATTTTTTCGATTTTGCTAAGAAGACTGTCACCTTTTCTAATCCTGTCTGAAAGCCTGTCATTATACTCGAGTATATATAAATCATAGGAGGATGAATAGGGCGAAAGGGGCTTGATCCCCCATCGGGACGAAGGGCCTCAATATACCCTTATCCATGTTGCTTTGGGGACTATTTAGGCCTTTGTTGCTGTGATTGACTAGGTAGGGCCCTCTCCATGTTGTTTTTGGAGTCTTAGGCAGGCCCCTTATAATCTGCTATGGACTAGGTGAGTTTTTTACTGTTTTACTTGAGGGATTACTCCAGGCAAGAGTACATAATAACGTCTCACTCTATATAGAAGAAGAGTGAGACACTCTCCAGCCTGCCTGTGTTCTAGCACAGGCAGATGCGCTGGTCGTTTTCAGGCTACATGTTGACATTCTATGCAACATGTGACTGGCCAATCAGAAGCGAGCTTCTATTCTCTGATTGGCAGACGCCTGTGCACGTGCTCCAATCATAAAACGGAATAGGAATAAAGGTTAATAAATCATTATTTATTCATAGTCTGCTTGTAAAAACATTAAAAAAGGTTTGCAAATACCTTTGGGGATATTTTGGCAAACTTTCAACGAAATTGATTCAGAAACTTTGAAGAAATTCAGAAAAGTTTATATCTCAAAAGTTTCTCAATCAATTTCGCTGAAAGTTTGCCAAAATATCCCTAGAGGTATTTGCAAACCTTTTTTAATGTTTTTGCAAGCAGACTATGAATAAATAATGAGTCAGTAAGCTTTTATCCCTATCTTAATGCTTATCAACGCATCAGCGATTATATACTAAAGTGTGTTACGCAGGGAATCTACGCGCTGATTGGCCAGTCACATGTTGCATAGAATGTCAACATGTAGCCTGAAAACGACCAGCGCATCTGCCTGTGCTAGAACATAGGCAGGCTGGAGAGTGTCTCACTCTTCTTCTATATAGAGTGAGAACCTATTATGTACTCTTGCTCCAGGCAAAGTCCTGATGCATTCGTTGTGCTACGTTGTGATTCGTTCAGGCCTTCAGGCTCATTGCTAGGGGAATTGGGTAGCGAATGGCGTAATGGCGTACCCAGGGGCGTAAATAAGGCGCCGGAAGAAATGGCGAGAAATCCCTTAGCTCAAACTTTTTACGACTACAATTTTACACAAGAATCCTAGTCTGCTTCTATGTCTAGCTGTTTTTTGAACGAAATGTGTCAATGTACGTTTTTGTGTCATGTTCAAGTGCATTTTAACATATTTCCAAAAAATGTGAACTAATGGTCAGGGGCCTATCGGGGTCTGGAAAATTCCTAGATCCGCCACTGATATGAATTATGAAATGCATGGTCAATTCACAAGTCGTCCTGGTCCTACGCACGGCAGAAAGCTGAAAAGGAATTTTTGAAATGTAGACAAATGTCACATAGACGAACAAGGTCGTCGAAATAGTATGCACGGGACAAAGTTAGAGTATGTACGCCATTAAAAATTCAAATTTACGTGTAGATCATAGGCGAAACACAACTTATAGTTTATTGTGTGCACAAATATGTAGTTAGATATGAGTATTAGTAGAGTATGAGCATTGAGTAGATAGTTACAGATGCGTTAGTTAGTTAGTTAGTTAGTTAGTTAGTTAGTTAGTTAAATAGTAAGTTCGTTAATTATATAGTTAGTGATTAGTTAGTTCGTAGTTAGTAGTTTTTAAATCGCCTACTATCATACGTATCTCAACCTGGAAAATTTAAATTTACGTGCAGAACATAAGCGCAACACAACTTACTTTATTGTATGCACACAGCGTACCTTAACTTAAAACTTTTGTTAGTACGAAGTAGTTAGTAAGTTAGTTAATTAGTTAGTTAGTTAGTTAGTTAGTTGCTTAGTTTGTTAGTTCGTTAGTCCGTTTAGTTAGTTAGTTAGTTCGTCAGTTAGTTAGTTAGTTAGTTAGTTAGTTAGTTAGTTAGTTAGTCAGTTAGTTAGATAGTTGCGCAGTTTGTTAGTTCGTTAGTCCGTTTAGTTAGTTAGTTTGTTGCCTAGTTTGTTAGTTAGTTACTAAATTTGTTAGTTTGTAGTTAGTAGATGGCAAACAATCGATAGCCTAATGCATACATATCTCAACCTCTATGGTTCATTTACTAAAAATTTTGCAGTGACGTGAGCAGTGACATGAAACGTGTTCGCCCAAATCTCACTGGTTAAAAAACTCATGGGAAGTAGAGGTGCCCTGGGAAAGAACCACATGTACAAATAAGCAAATTTCGAGGATTTGAGAAATTTTGACGTTGACGTCACCTTCACCGGAGGTATATTGGACCTGAGACAATAAAACTTAGTAGTAGATTTTTAGTTGGTAGTTTTTTTAGCGCACTGATCTTGAAATTATTTTTTCAGAGACTTCGTGTGCACTGATCTTGAAATTATTTTTTCAGAGACTTCGTAGAGCTTTGTATTAATAGCCTATTTGCATTTCTACTGCGACACAAAGAAAACTTTGGTTTGCTAAGTGACGTTGAAATATGATTTTTTTGACGTGAAATTAGTAATTTCTGTTGCCTAATTAAGGTTTTTGAATGCGACGCCACCACTTAGCTATCGATGCGTCAGCTACAACAGATGCTGTAGTAGCATTCACTTATGACAAGCGCTTTTGGCGTGTTAATAATCTGCTCGGCTCGGAGAGATGTAAATACTCTGCCAGGTAAAGGAGCTGACTGTCATAGGTAATAACGAAGTATATCTCATATATGAACGAGAGCATTTAAGGTATAATTTTCTTATTCATTTTTTTCGCATTCCTCTACCCAACTAATTTAAAAATTTTCACACATATACCTTTTACAACAAAAATTTTTTTTAATATTAATAAAAAAAAATTTTTTTTTTTTTTTTATTTTTATAAATAATTTTTACAAATTTTAAAAAAAAAAAATAAATATTTTATTAAAAATATAAATATTTTCTTTTTTATAATAATAATATTAAAAAAAAATTTTTCTATAAATATATTACCCCAAAAAAACAAAACAAAACATTTTTTTTCTTTCCTTCCTCTTTTTTTTTTTTATAAAATAATAATATTTTCTTCCCCAATTTAATTCTAAATTTTTTTTTTTTATATTATATATATAAATAAAAAAAAAAAAAACACAAAATTTTATTAAAAAAAAAAAAAATAAAAAAAAAAAAAAAAACAAAAACCAAAAAAAAAAAAAACAAAAACAAACAAAAAAAAAAAAAAAAAAAAAAAAAAAAAAAAAAAAAAAAAAAAAAAAAAACAAAACAAAAAAAAAAAAATTAAGCGTTTACAGATTTTTTATTATTGCTTCACTGCAAAGCAGTATTATTTTTGTGGCCTTAATTAAGATGCGACGCCACGATTCAGCTTTCTGTCCACAAGATACCTTTTACTAACCTTGGCATGTCAATCAAGATTGACGTATAAATTTTAAATATGAGTGTTTATAGATCAAAAGGTGGTCGTAGACTGATAATCGACTGACGTTTAGTTCCCCATTTAAGTTTTTGTCGAATAGTAGTTTTGCAATATCTCTACGACACCTCTCTACGCAGAGTTCCTTCGCGGGTCAGTGGCAGGACCGCACGGCCAGAGACTCTCATTTTTGGGATGTCGGCCTGGCCCGCGCGTGTCAGGTCGGAACGGTGGCGGGCCGGGCCGGTAAAACATTGGAATTTTTACGCCAGAAACTGCGAAAATGGCCACAAATTGTATAGTCTCAAACTATCGAATAAGTAGTTCCCTATACGGCTTTACAAGCATACGTGCAATGGTGCAAGTCTTACTTTTGAACCGTGTGTCCGTGTGCTCCACTGAGACGAAAGCTGAAGGCCACACGGATATACCGCTCAATAGACAAAAGCATGAATTGAACAGCACGAACAGCTGTTGTGCTGTTCAGTTTGTTTGTACGTCCGTTCATTTGTTGACAAAGAAAACATATATAGTAACTTTTAGTGTCCCGCATTAGGGTTTTCGTCCGGAGGTTTCGAGGCTTATTACTCAGAAATGTTAGTAGTTAGAATACATTTTATTAGTGCAATAGTTAGGTGAAAGATGGCCGTTATAACAGGCGCCAGCATTAATGGACCCGAAGACGAAAGAACATACCAGTCTATGACTCTATGCTACAAACAAGGGCGGACGGTGGGGGGATATGGGGGATATATCCACATTTTGCCAGAGCAAACGAAATTTTTTTGCAGCCGTATACCAAAAATAATTCGTAAATTAATGAAATTTGGCCTAAAAATCAAAAATTTCCCCATTCTTTCTGCTACCGCCCCCAAACCCCCGCTACTCTGTAGGTCAGTGTTACATAACTTGTTTTCGTGTTTCACTAAAGTGTATGTATGTGCATATGGGTACATTTTGCACTAATTATTGGCTTAATACACTGTTTAGTGTGTCGTTTTAGCTGATTTATTGTAGCAAAAATGACATTTTTGGAGAATTTTTGGCTCGTAATGTCGAAAATCTTCTAAATTTTTTAATACTTGCTGGCTTCTGGACACCGCTGCTGCCGTCACCAAATTTTCGATACGTCTCCAACTGACTAATTTTGGCCTAAAAATCAAAAAAATCTCGAAATTTTTTCCTGGGGGCTGTCGTCCACAGACCCCTGCACTTCTGTGGCTTACTATACCTTTCATCGATCAATGTCTAATGTGACGTTTGTTACAAAAATGTCATAAAAACTGCACGAGTGTCGCAAAAAATTCTTGCTTGTAAATAGTTGTTATACTACTTTCTAGCATATTCTTGAAACCGGAATCAACTTAACTCTTCAACAGATTGCTATCTCTCACTTACGTTACTGTGGCAAAACAGCATTATCACTTCATAAGCTAAGACTATTGTGGGACTGCAATCCCTACCGGATTACTCCCAGCCGGGACTAGGACAACACGTTAGTGTGCCATCGCCTGGTAGATTGCTAGGGCTTCCGCAAATGCTAATTTCACTATACCTTCAAGTGGTTTTCGTGGTGAGCCGTTTAGCGATTGGTGGAACAATAATAATGAGCTATCGATTTCACTTCTTCCAGGAACCTGTTTTTCATACTCACACACACTCAAATAGCTCTGAACAAATTGCAAAGTGACACCTAAAGAAAACTTAACTATGCCTTCCTCCACAATACTGGGCCCGCCGCCCTAAGAGTAAAGAGCAAAAACAGAGTAAAAATAAGAATGGACGCGTTTTTAGCCAACCTTCATGTTGACAACTTTTGCACAAACACTCGAAGAACTGAGAAATTTGCAACAGTCAGTTGGTTTAAAGCTATGTACTGCTTCCGGAACCTTGAGCTTAATCTTTACACTAAGATCAAATTAGCAAAGGATCCCTGTAACTGAAATGTTGGTACAGCCC